>ML110625.1:5000-37596 GCA_003697995.1 Taxidea taxus jeffersonii | reverse complement strand
CCCCCCCCCCAATTCAAGATGGAAAGGGGAACAGGGCCTAGACGTTCTTTACTGACACCTCATAAATTCTGACAAAACCAGAAGTCCTTAAAGGTCTGAACAACTATATTGAATATTCATTTAAGCAGTCGGTATTAATTGTCAGTGTTTACATTTAAAGTTAATTGTTTATTGAAAATATATTAAGTTGAGTCGGTTTCTTTGGTGAGCTAAATATTTGGCAACATTTTCGTAACTGAGCCCATACTGAAAGTGCACAGGTTATGCCCTTGTCTTCCTCAATAATTTATGCCATAGTTTTACTTGGAAGAATTATGTGGGAACTTTTCTTAAAGGACCCCTCAGCTGCTTGGGGCACAGACCCTTTGTGTTGTCGACTGCATTTTGGCAGGTGTGTAGCAGATGTTGGAGGAAGTGGGTGAATAGAATGAGCAGGTGTGGCATCCTTCGCCCTCACATAACCTGTGAGGCAATTTTGGAACAAATTGTTTGAGGGCAAAGTCTCTTGTCTCTTATTCCTTTCTTACCTGTTGTACCTAGCACAGTGTTTGACGTGTGATACGGGTGATGGGTGTCTCAGAAGAATACCTTGTAACTCAATTAATGAGAGCTCTGTGGTTCATGTGGTCCTCTAATCTGCCACGAAGCCAGTATTGATCAAGCTCTTAGTGTACACTACAACTTTTTCTAGCTGCCGGGGATGAGCCTGTGAATAAAGCATGTGTAATTCCTTGTCCTCGGAGAACTTCCCTTCCAGTGTCTGCATTGGGGGTTGCGGTGGAGGGGAAGAGACGATAAATGGTATAGCACAGGTGAATTCTGTCGTATGTTAGAAGATGATAATTACGAAAAACTTGGGCAGGATAAGGAGGGTCCTTAGGGCTGTTGAGGCAGGAGGTCCCGTTGCAGTTTTAAATGGGGGGGATGAGATGGGCCTCTTGGGGAAGAGACTTTGGTGCAGAGATTTGAGAGGTAAGCAGAGGAGCCATGTGACTCTCCGGGGTTTGAGGGGAAGAAAGCAAGGCAGAGACTGAAAGCCAGAGTGTGGCCTGGGGCAGTTCAGGAATAGGAAGGAGGCCAGTGTGGCTGGGTTGGACCTGAGTGAGGATGGAAGTCCACTGGGAGAGGTGACCCAGATAACTGGAGAGTGCGTGGGAGATCGTGGAGAGCTCCTTAGGCCATTCTGAGGACTTTCCAGTCGAGCAGATTGAACACTCATCCTGGAGAACCTCTGCCTATTACCTTGGGCGTCTGCGCTGTTCTCTGCGTGATGCTGTCACATGAGGCATCTAAGCAGCCCCTCAGGCTGAAGGCCTCTGTGTGTCTCATGGATATTGCTGTCTGCTATTTTTTTTATTTCAGGGCATCATGTGGGTATTTATTTTGCTATCGTTAGCATTCAATCCAATTTGTTTGTTTTGTTTTTCTTTTGTGTGTGTGTGTGTATGTGTGTGTAGGGATGAGTTCCCTAGCTTAACCCTTGTCACTTAACTGCTCGACCCCGTGTGAGTCGAGGCTACCTCTTGTTCTGTCTTCTTTGGGTCCTGACTGCTGTCTCTTATTGCCCTTTTTTTTAAAAAAGATTTTATTTATTTATTTATTTATTTGAGAGAGAGCGAGAATGAGAGAGAGAGAGAGCATGAGAAGGGGGAGGGTCAGAGGGAGAAGCAGACTCTCTGCAGAGCAGGGAGCCCGATGTGGGATTCGATCCCTGGGACTCCAGGATCATGACCTGAGCTGAAGGCAGTCGCTTAACCAACTGAGCCACCCAGGCACCCCACCCTTTTTTTTTTTTTTTTTAAGATTTTATTTATTTATTTGACAGAGATCACAAATAGGCAGAGAGGCAGGCAGAGAGAGAGGAGGAAGCAGGCTCTCTGCTCAGCAGGGATGCAGGGCTCAATCCCAAGACCCTGGGATCATGACCCGAGCCAAGAGCAGAGGCTTTAACCCACTAAGCCACCCGGGCGCCCCTCTTACTGCCTTTTAATCCCATTTTAGGTATGACATGCTAGCAACAGACATTTGCCGAAGGTAAACTAATAGTCAAAGTGAGGTAATATGGGAAGTCTTTGTGTAAATTCCCTGTTTGTATAGGGGGCATTATTTGTGACTCTTCCTGTAAGCTGCAATTTAGAACCTCCTTACATGGGGTAAGGTCTGTCACATAGGCTTCCCAGTACCCTTGAAATGGGTTGAGCTGGTTACAAAATTGCTCTAGTGTCTGCTAGCATGTGAGAAGTCAGCTCCACCCTGGGAGTCATTCCTCTCTTCCTTCAAGGCAGAGACAGTCTGAAGTGATCCATGAAAGGAAATAAGGTATCAGTGAAATATTTGTGTCCTCTGGGACACAATGACCCAGGCCATGGTGTTGACTTCCTGTGTCACACAGTCCTTCCTGTCAGTTTAATGATCTCAGTCATTTCCTTGGACCCACTTGAAATTCCTGACTTTCCCGATATCGCTGCCCATCTCCAGTGCATGGAGTTGTGGTGCTTCTTGGCGTCATCTCAAAGCATAAGTGAGTTGTGGTGGCTGCACAGTAGAGAGGATTCATTTTAATATAAAAATATTCAGGTGCTGCCTCTGGGAAAGCCTTGGCGGGAAGCATGCCTTGGGTTTTGGAGAGAGGAAGACAGGGTCCCAGCCCTGAAAGAGCACAAAGCCTAGCAGGGGTGGTAAAGTTGAAATAATGATGGCCACAGAGAGACAGGAAAGTAGAGATTCACTGGGAAGCACTTACAAGAGGCAGTGACGGTCTGGACCAGCATGGGAGGAATTTAAAAGCACCAAAGACTTGGAAGTCTGTGGCATAGCAATTCCTCAAATGCATGCTATCATTGTAGAGGGAAGGAGAGAGCAGAATCAAGAGTGCTGCTGACCTTTTGAGCCTGGGTAACTGGCAGGATGGCTGTGCCTCCGTGGAGCTGAGGACGTCAGGAGGAAGAAGGGGTTTTGTGGGAAGGGTAGTCTCGCTGAAAAGTTGAGCTCCAGACTCTTACAGGAGCTATTCTGCAGACAGTTGGAAATGTAGGATGGTAGCTTGGGTGAGGAACTGAGATAGAAATTGAAGTTGAGACACTAAATTGTACATGGCTACAATGGGTAGACGATTTTGAGAAAAATGGAAAATACTGGATGGCGTTTGAGCAAAGCTCTGAAGTTTCATTGTAATTTTATGATTGTGGTGATCATACATAAATTCCCATTTGAAATTAACTTTCATGTTCTTCCCATTCATTAGACCTTTATTTCTCCTGTCTTTTGAGAGAGCGTTTCTCTTACTTCGAGTGACCATCAAAGCTATACTCGCATCTCCTGACGGTGAATACCTTCCCTTTTCCCTTCTGAATATCCCATGTAGACTCTGTGTTTCACCACTAGTTCCTGTTGCTTGTACCCTATATAGAGCTCCCTCAGTGTGGAATTAGTTGACTCCTCAGTGTCCTTGCTTAAACCAATGTGGTTTCCAGGTAGAGAACCTATTGCTTAAGAGCTATTGCTTAAGAGCTTGGGCTTTGTGGTCAAAATTGAGTAGGATTTCCTCATCTGCCCTCCTTTTACTGGCTTGGTGTGCCTCAGGTTCCTCACCTGGTTCTCTTGAGTATGAAATGAAGTCATGAAGAGAGTCCCATACTTGCTGGCCCCCAATTAATGAGTGGTTGGTGATGATAGTGATAGTGATAATAATATCCATTCTATCTAACCCTCATTAGGTTTACCCAACATCTGCTCTCTGTATGTTGCAAACCTGGGTTTTGAAGTCAGTTGAGGTCCTACCATGAAATGAGAGTTTACTGGTTACCAAGCCCCACCCTGCATAGTGCTCATCTTACCATCTCTTGGAAAGACTGATCAGGACACAAAAGACTTAGCCTTCTTGGTCATGTTTAGCCATTTTTTTCCCCATAGATATGCTCCCAGTCTGGTGTTGACTTCTTCACTGCTGCCTTTCTGCGAGACCTTGAAGAAGTCATGTTGGTTTTCTCATTCACAAAAATGTGAATACAGCCAACTATCAGTTACAGTCTGTTTATTCAGAGTGGATTGATTTTGACCTTTTCTCTTCTGCTGCCTCTCTTTTGCCCATCTCGCCACTAATTAATTTCCACACAAGAGAATCAGCAAGAGCAGTAATAAAACATAAAACTGAAATTGGTTAATGCTGGTTCATGAGGATTTTTGAGAGCACAGAAGGTTGTGTAATTTACTATGAGCTTTGTCTGAGTTTTGACTTATTTATTTATACCATCCTGTCTCCTGTTATCATGGATAATAAGAACTGGCAGTTGGATAAAACAAACATTATCTGATAAAAAATTTTTAGAAAACTTGGGATAAATTTAGCTTTAAGGTATTAGAATTTTTAATACCATCTCAAAATTCTAAAGAAAATATGACTGAAAAATTTTACCTGTGCCATCTTTAATATAACCTTTTATGTCTATATTATTATAAAAATATAAAACAGTCATGCTAGTTTTTATTTTCACTTATTTAAAATTTTATCTGTGTATATTTATTAAATTTTATGAGATGATAATGAATTATAGGAGCTTTTTATAAAGTTGTAGCTTTGTGATGGCCTGTTAGAACCTAGCTAGTTTTTTCCTTTTAGTACATTTTTCTTGGTTGCTAATACTGAAGTTTGACAAAAATAAAGAATTAGATTTTTGGGTGGGGGGAAGGGATTTCATAAACTTGGTGTGGGGGCATTTGAGGATATTTTAGCTAATCTAGGATAACGAATGTTAATTTCTTAAAATAATTTTTAAATTGAATAAAATTAACTTTTGGGGAATTTTTTTTTTTTTTTTTTTTTTTTTTTTTTTAAGGAGGCAGGATGCTCTATAAAGAGATGAGCTAACAAAGAAGTCTGATGAATTTTGTTTGAATTAAGATTCCTCCTTAGGAAGATTCCTCTTCCATACTCATCCAACTTTTTAATTTTTTTTTTAAATAACAAATAAGAAATATGTCTTCTTGTGAGAGAAATGGGAAATGGGAGACATGGAAGTCTGGTTGAGTTCTCTGGATATGAAGAAATAAGTATTCAAGGAGAAAGGGATAAAAGAGAACCTGTAAGTTGGAATGAAAATATAGTTGTTTGCTTAATCTTTTCTTTATAACACATGCTGAATCCTCCAACACAGGCGAAGGCAGTAAAATAATGAAATAGGACAGAGTCTCCCTATGAGAATGCTGTGTTTGCTCCATGAGTAGACCCTTTGTGTGAGCATGTATCAGCTAAGTTCTGATTCTGAGTGTTGAAGGAAGTAATGGCTGCCGTGTATGAGTGCTTGTGTATGTTCTAGGCATTGTATGTGTGTTTTACATCCATCCATATTTTCTCTTTTAATCTTCAAAGTCACTTACTGAGGCAGTAGTGGACCACTACTAGGACCACCCATATTTTAAGGTGAGGAAATAAAAGTTCAGGGATCAAGGAATTTGCGGAGGTTAGGAGGTAGACCTAGGATTCCAGTCAAGGTTGTTCATGTCCAACCCACCCTCTTGGTTACCTGCCTTTACTCTTCTGAGTGTATCCTTATCATATTCTAGGCGGGGAGCACATTACCTTCCTATGATAAAACCATTGAATTTTTGCAGTTGAAAGAAACCTTAAAAAACCACACTTTCATTTTACAGGAAAAAGAGCGGGAAGGAGGGAGGGAGGAAGGAAGGAGGGACGGACAAAAACACTCAGCCCAAATTAAAGAGTCTTTGATTCAACTGGCCAGTGGGCCAGCAAATATTTACCAAGTATTCACTATGTGCCAAGTAGTGAAGAAGTCAGATACAGCCCATGTCTTCTCAGAACCCTGGTGGCCTTGATGAGTATACTTGGTGGGGGATGATCAGGGGGGATCATTAGTAGTGTAGTGTCGTATTATGTAGCAGAGGAGTATATACAGTACAATACTCTGGGGTACAGGCCCAGAAGTCCACTCCTTGGCTTTGAATCCTGTTCTTTAGCAATGACAGTGGGCACACGGCTTCATCTTTTTAAGGTTCTGTTCTTTTCATCTGTAAAGCAGTAATATTAATTACATCCATTGTTCTAGCTTATTGTGAAGATTAAATGAGTTAACACATATAAAGCATTTAGCAAAGCACCTGGCACTTGGTAAATAAATGCTCTGTAAATACAACTGCTATTAAGATATTTTGACAGTATTAGTAGTGGTGGTGGGATGTCCCCCAAGCAGGGAAGATACATACAAAAATATCTGTAATAAATAAGGTGTTACCTTATGATGGAAGAAACGGAGAGCTTTGGGAGAACAGTAGAGCCAGAACTCCTAACTTCCAGTTGGTTCACAGGGCAGAGTCTAATGTAGCAGTGCTATTTTCTTTCTCCCTTTCTTTTTTATTTTCCTTTTTAACTTGATGGATTTCTTTATCTTGTTAAACTTACAGCAGTTTGACAGCAAACATTTATGGAGATCCAGCTCTGTACTAAGCACCCTATGGAATGCTGGGGTGAAATAATAGGACATTAGCCTTTCATGGGAGTGAATGCATAGAGTATACATAGAGTATGCATAGAGTATACACACATGGACGCACACCCGCAAACATGATTGCAATAGATGATGCTAAATCCACTTAAGAGATATATGCAAAGTAGAGCCTAAAGAAAGGAGTCATCTACTCTTCTGGTTTGAATGTGGAGCAGGGTAATTAGGAAAGGCTTCACGGAGGAGGTGGCATTTGTTCTGTGCCTCGAAGGATCACAAACTTGTTGTAAATCAAAAGACATTTCAAATACAGGGGAGAATGTGAGGCAGAAACGCTAAGGCACGAGCCAGCATGGCTGGAACTTACAGCATGAGAAAGTAACGGAAGTAGACGTCTACCTTGTAGGTGGGAGTGACAGAAAGGGAAGCCACTGTGGCTTCTTAGCAGAATCATATTTTTGGGTTTGAATGTTAATGTCACTCTGGGAGGAATGTGGAGGGTAAGTTGAAGAAGGTGAAATTTGCAGTCTGCCAGGTGAGATAGGGTGATGACTGGCTGCAGTGCCAATGAGGAAGGAGGAAGGAGGGAAGAGAACAGCAGGCTCCGGAAGTACTCACTAAAGAGAACCACAGGGCTCTAGCGATCAGTTGGATATATAGGGCCAGGAGGTGGGGAGCAGTGGTGTTTAGGATTATCTGAAGTTTGAATCGGGCAACTGGTTACCATCAACTACAATAAGAAATAATCCATCAAGAGAAGACAGTTCACTTTGAAGCATGATTTCCAGGTTTATCTGGTATATAATGACTGAGATATTCCATGAGGAGCTGGATCATAGGTTTGTTTCATAGAGGTGTATATATTGGAAATCTTGATTCAAAGTCACTTCTCATAGCCAAAACCTTTGGAGTGACTCAGGAAGAAAATATATATTGTAAAGAGAGGACAGCCTTGAACCCTGGGAAATACCAAGGAAGCAGAGATAGTTGGATGTCATTAAAACCAGGGGGCAAAATTTCATGGAGGGTGTGGTGTACAGTGTGAAATGCCACAGAGGGGCCAGGAATTGGGAAGGTCAAGATTGCCTTTTGGATTTGGCCATCTGGAGGGAGGGTAATTACCAGAAGCCCCTCTCCATTGTTGGAGCTTTTTTGTGGTCAGTTGCAAAGTGGATGGTAGCGATCGATGACCCCTCAAAGCCTGGCAGTGGGAGAATGGAGGGAATGCCATCAACTTGGAGGGAAGGTTTTGCCTATTCTTGGTGGGAGAGATTTGAACATGCATAGATTCTTGGAAGAAGCTGGTAGGGAGCCAGACAGACTGAAGATCAGAAGGTGGGATAACTGGTAGAGCAAAGCCCTTAGAGGGGGAAGTTGCCTCTTCTGAAACTCAAGATGTGGGTACAGGTAAGCCAGGGTTCTGAGGAAGGGGTTTGCAGCGATTTATGCCTGATGACCTCACTTTGCTAGCTTAAGAAAGGCATGAGGTTATCAGAATTTGGATTCTGGAGGATTGAGGCAAGCACCCTCGTTTTTTTTACCTGATGACTTTCTTGCCTCACCTCATCTGTCTGGGATTGTACCCAGCTGGACGTGCTGGGACACATTCAGTCTGGAAAGACTTACTTCTTCATTTTCTCTCTCCTGTTCAGCTTTTCCTCTTTGGCTTTATCATACTACACATCTAACCTTGACCTCAGCATGAACCCATGGTTGTTAACCCTCCTTTTGTGTTTCTGGTTCATGACACCTCCCTATTTCTTTTCTCGCTGGGTTTATAACCAGTTCACATTCTCTTGTGGCCCTCATTGAAAGTCAGAATCCTGTCTTCCTCATTTGTTTCAGCAGACCTTTTGGAGTACTTCTGTACCAGACACTGCTGGGTCTGGGAGCCTGTTAAACTCGAAAGAAAGGGACGCAAAAGAATTTTGAGTTTTTAAGTATTGTGAAGGAAACTGACGAAAAAGCGGAAGAGCCTGCTTGAGATTGGATGGCCAGGGAAGGATTGATGTTGAAACAGAGAAGGTGAGAATGAGCCAATCATTTGTAAAGGGGAAAAGGGAAAAAGTAGTTTTTTCCTAATATTTGTCATATACATAAATACACATTTTATGGGCATTCAGTTTCATTGGATGCTGTCTGTGAGTAGGCAACTGCTAGGAACTGCTTCTTGTGACACTGTTGTGTCTTTCCTGTGGATACATCTTTGGTTTCTGAAGGCCCAGTAGCAGACCTGTAACAGATCATCCTTCAGTTTAGGGCAGAGAAGGACTGCATTTGTTTGTTAAAGGAAATTACCTGGAAATGCAGCTGTTACTGAGCACCTGGTAATGTATTCAGCAGGGGGCAGAAGAGAGGAATGGGATAAAAATATATTCCCTCCACCGTTGCACTGGTGTTTCTGCATTTCCTCTATCCTTCCCCTTTTCCTTCAACTCAGGTAATTCTGATTCACTAACCCATGAGGAAAAGTGTGCATGTGAATGTGTGTGTGTGTGTATGTGTGTGTGTGTAGCCACCGTTACTAGTCATCAATGTTATATGGATTAGTTTAAATGACTACTGCAAATTTAGTCCTAGAAATAAATACATTTGAGGACCAGTGTAAAGCTCCAGACTCTGAGTATTGGTGGGTGTCACAGTATCTTTGATATCTTTAGCAACCCTTTGCTAAAGAGAAGGATAAGGATTCCAGATTTCTTAGAGGTGAGCAGCATAGAGGAAGATACTAATAGAAAGAGAAACCAAGGAGAACAGGGAAACTCTGAACTTAAACCTGGCAAACTTAATAATTTTGCCTCGAGTCAACCTAAGGAGACATATCAAACATTATTTACTAGGGGGAAATCTCTTGTTTTCTTGCATGTTTAAGCTTCTACAACTAAGTTATTGTTTTCAAAGAAGATAAAGGGTACGTGGAATGATTTACAGGCTTCAGGATCTTTCCTGAGATGCCCTGGCCAGTACTTTTGAGAAGGGTAATGTGCTTACTGAGTGTGTGTTTGACCTATCAAAACAGAGATTCCTAGTGTTATTTACTCCCATGCCAGTCAGGGAATGTCGACATTTCCAGTGGACTTCTGTGGTGGACTTCTATTGCCGTGTTCCAAAAATTCTACCCCTTTGTTTTCTAGGGGAGCGATAGTAGTCATAATATCATAGGGATGCTTTGGGATATATGCTAGTTTGAGTTACTGTTAGTAAGTAGTTAGTAATAATGTGGTGTACCTTGAGTGAGAACAACTTCCTTTGCATTTAGACACTTATTACTTTTATTATTAATTTATTTTACAGTGTCAAGAAGGTTGTGTTTTGAAAATGATCTTATAGCTCTCTAGCCAGCAACGTTTTTCATTTGTACATGGGATGAATGCTCTTTGCAGTTGTCCATCAATGTTTGGTTTGATTTGCCCCCATTATAATTCTTCATGAGCTCGGAGAAGACATCTCTAGTGCTATATGAAATATA
Source organism: Taxidea taxus jeffersonii (assembly GCA_003697995.1). Taxonomy (NCBI): domain Eukaryota; kingdom Metazoa; phylum Chordata; class Mammalia; order Carnivora; family Mustelidae; genus Taxidea; species Taxidea taxus. The sequence continues at coordinate 27,666 of ML110625.1, read as the reverse complement.
AATGATTCCTAGTAAATGGATGGGAATTTAGACTGTCATCTTAATTTAATAACATGTTTACCCACATTCAAAGTTTATATACAGATGAAGCTACATTAAGGACTTATTAACTTGAATTTATTTATGTGTCTAGTTGAGACATAGGAACTTAAGGTGGTGTGTGAATTGTAAAAATGTGTCATTCAAACTGTAGCTATCCAGAATTTTATAGTTCTGTGTTCCCCATTGGTCTTCCTGAGATTAAAAGGTATGCAGGCTTTTAAAGGGTCTTGAAATAAGGGAGATGAAAATAGACTTACTTAGATGCACTGGAATATACCCATGCAGTTATTTCTTTGGTAAATGGAACTTGAGCTTTTGTCCTTTGGGAATATTTATTAGCTATTCATTAATTAAGGCACCTTCTTGGAATTACTTTATTAATTTAAATAAGGTTATGGGCTTCCATGAAAAATTGTGTTGTGCAAAATATTAACCAAGGCAGCATCTATTAAGAAATGATGAATGTGAAATTCATACAACTGTACAGAATTTATTAATTTTTTTAAAAGATTTTATTTATTTATTTGACAGACAATGATCACAAGTAGGCAGAGAGGCAGGCAGAGAGAAGGGAAGGGAAACAGGCTCCTCACTGAGCAGAGAGCCCGATGCGGGGCTCTATCCCAGGACCCTGGGATCATGACCTGAGCCAAAGGCAGAGAGAGGCTTTAACCCACTGAGCCACCCAGGTGCCCCCAGAATTTATTTTGATCTCCTTATATTTTCACTATATTAAGTTAAGGAGAAATATATACTTAAACACATACTTGCAGTTCTCAACTGGTGTGTAAATATTATATGTAAAGAATTTGCTAATAAAATTCATAGGCAGTTCAAACTTATCTTTGGGAACCCTTTCAGACAACTTAGCTTTTTAGTGGAATTCCTTTATGTGGAGGGTGCTGTTCAAGGAGCATGGTGCTCCTTGAACGCTTTATAAAGAATTTGATCATTTATTTGGGGATTTTACCCTAACAGTGCTCTGGCAGAATTGTGGATTCCTTCACCCCATGACCCATAGGTTTTTTTCCTTTCTGTCTGCTACTGTGCGTGGACGTCTTTATTACTAAAATAGCATTGGTTCCTTTATTCAGTAAACATTGATGTTAGATACTGTTAGATGGCTGGGATTCTGAGGTGAGTAAGACACTCCTTTTACCTTTGTGATGTGTTCAAGAGTTTTCGTGTGCTACAGTCCCTGTAGAGAACCCTACCTCCTGGACCCCTCCCCGCCTTTTGGTCTTCTGGAATCTCAGCTTTTCACTCCTTCAATCCAAAGCTGAACAGCCTTGGTAGGGTTCCAACTGAAACAATGTATATTGTTCCTTAAATTTTTGCACACATAGTTTTATTCCTAGAAAAAGCTAGGTGTGCTATATTTATCTAAACCGGTTTTAAGGTGCACAGTTATTTTGTGAATCACTCACCAAGAAAAAAAATGGTGCCACTAAGCGCTTCGGCTTAGGGCGTTGACTCTATGGTTTTGTAGTACTCGTCCCAGCTTCAGAGATGTTATAAGGAGAAAATATGAGGGTCTTAGAATTGTCTAAATACATGGTCAAAACTGAGCGAAAAATATAAGAGAAAGAGGCTTTTCACAGCATGACTATTTGACAGTAAGTTGAAAGCTCTGCTTCATGGTGAACCACTGACTTAAGAGATAACCACTCTTCATATTCTGATGTAGATCCTTTGTGTACATATCCTCCCAGACTTTTACTTACACACAAACACATATCCATCCATTTACAACTGCTTTAAAATAGTTTGTTGTTGTTGTTGTTAAATAGATCTTGTCACTATTCCCGGTGACTCGGTATATTTCAAGATCTGTCCATGTAAATACACACATTGTGAAGTTCCACTGTGTGGTTCTATTAGAATTTGAATTGCCAAATGCCTATTGTTAGACAATTAAGTTATTTCCAGTCTTCTTCAGTATAAGTGGCTTTGTACACTTGATATTGTTTATTTAGAGTAATTTCCAAAGAGTGGAGTTGCTTTATTAATAGATATACATAATTTGTAGACAATGGATATATATTGTCTGTTCTACAAAAAAATTGTTTCATTTTACAGAAGTGTGCTAGTTGAAGTGTCAGCTTGTACTCTAATCCTATGTTGTCATTTTTAAAAGTTTGTCAATATGTTCGATGAAAAAGAGTATCTTTTAATTAAAAAAAAAATACGAGTGAGGTTAAACATTTTTCCCTGTTGCATTATAGGTAATTTATATTTCTTTTGTACAACTCCTGTTCTACTCTTTTGCAACTTTTGTTAGGCTTTCAAATTTTAATTATTGATTTGATGGAGCTCTTTACATACCGAGGATGTCAGTCCATTGATGTCGCATTACAGATACTTGTTTCCTGGGTGCCACGTCCCTTTTATTTAGTTTATGGTATTTTTTGTTGTACTCAAGTTTATTAGTAAGTGCCATTGTTCATTATGCCTTTCTTACCAAGGTTAGAATCTCTTTCTTAATCCTAAGGTTAAATTAATATGTATATATACTTACATACTTAGTATATTACCTATATATTTAGTATTTTGAAAACATTTATATTAAAGCTTTTATTCATATGGAAATGAATGACTTTGGATATATGAGAAAGAGGCTTACTTTATTTTTTCCAAATTGTTGTCTAGTAATTCCTAAGAAAGTTTGGTGAATTGCTTTATTTTTTCCTAATATTATAAGTCATCTTTATTATATACTGAATTCTTAGATAAATGTGTGTCTGTTTTGGAGCTTTATATTTTCTGCCTCTTTTAAATTTTTATTCTGCTCTATTGGTTATTTCTGTACTAGTAGCACATTGTTCAAATCATTATCATTGTGGTGCATTTTAATAAATGCTAGGCTACATTTCCTCATTACAGTTTATTTTCAAAGTTTCCTAGCTATTTTCGATCTCATTTCAGATTGACTTTAATAGCATCTGTAAAATTCTGGAAAAATTCTATTGGTGCTTTGGTTGGGATTGCATTACATCTGATGACTATAGTACATCCTAAATGGAGACAGAACGGACATCTTGATCATTTAAGTCTTCAAAGAATAATTTAGGGTGTGCCTGGCTGGCTCAGTTGGTGGAGTGTGTGACTCCTGATTCAGGGTTGTAAGTTTGCGTACCATGTTGGGTGTAGGGATGACTTAACAAAAATAAAATCTTAAAAGAAAATAGTTTAATGCAGACTATTTAGGGCCTCCCGTGTGTAAGATCCTTGCTTAGACACTGGAGATAAGAGTTGAAAAAATATGGACCTTCATCATTTGTCCCGACCAACTTTTATAATTGTAGAAAGATTTTAAGTATAGTGTAGGCATATTATAAGATGATATTGTCAGATTCTTGTATTAGGAATACTGCTTTAGAAGCAAGGAGGAGGGGCATTTGTGGAGGGACCGGAGGTAGAGAAAACCCTTCGGAGGCTCTGTAGATTCTGAAAGCTAGGCCTGAAGGGAACTAAGGGTGGATCCTAAAAGTATTTAGGAGTGGAATTGATAGGATACGAGGAATGGATTGGACGTGGAAGGAGGATGGTGTGGAGGGAGGAGTCTGAGGACGGATTATGGTATTTGGGGCTTGGTCAGGGGCAGGAAAAGTGATGCTGTGCCAGAGGTTGATAGACAGGAAGAGGCACAGATTTCCTAAGGTAGTTGTTAGATTTGGTTCTAAATACAGCTGTCCAGTCTTCAGGAAGCAAGTTAGCTGACTTGTCTGGTTCTCAGGAGGGAACCCTTCACCTGGAGATAGGGCTGGCGGGATTTGCGGCAGTAGCTGAGAAGGCCTGCGTCAGAGACCAGAAGGGAGGAAGCCAGTTCAGAAGAGGAAGAGGCGAGGTGGAGAGGAGGGCCCAGAGGCCAGAAACACTCACGAAAACTCCTAGCTAACTAGAAGAATGTTACCACAGAAGAAAAGGAATAAGCAGCAGCCCAACAGATCAGATGGTGCTAAGAACCCAAGTAAGATAAAGATTGAACCGTATTTTGGGTGAATCAGGGGAGTTTGTACCTTTTGTTGGGGGGGGTTGGGTGGCATGGTGTCAATGGAAATCCTATTGACAAGGGTAAGAGGGCATAAATAGGGGTTTCATTATTATCACCATTATTTTGATATTTCTATCACTGAAGAAACTTTGAGATCCCTCTTAAGAAGGATAAAGAATATGATTGCTCTGCTCTACTTGTACCTCCAGATCTGTGTTTTTAAATGGAAAACGTCTGTCTTTGTCCCCTGTTGTAGTAGGTTCTCCGCAGTGTACTAATTTGTGGGACTCAGTTGATATATGATAGGAGATGAACTATTGTGCTCCCCGCCATTACAGAGCATTTTGCTGTGTGGCAGGGGGTGTTAGACAAACGAGTGATTACACAGTTATTTATAATGGTTGCAGTTAGCCCTATAAAGATCTGTTAGATGATACAGGAGAGTTACAATACAGGGGACTGGGGAGGGACCAAGGATGACTTCCTTTAGTAAGCGAATTTGAGCTGAGATGGCTTTCCCGGGCTGATAGGCCCTGAGGTGAGGTGAGGCTTGCAACTGATAAGACCAGTGAGATGTGAGATGAGATTGGAGAGGCCAGCAGGGACTAAACCTGTCTAGTTGTAGGCCACTTTTTTTTTTTTTAAGATTTTTTATTTATTTGAGAGAAGAGAGATTGAATATGAGCAGGGGGGAGGGGGCAGAGGGAGAGGGAGAAGAAGGCTCCCCACCAAGCAGAGAGCCAGGTACAGAACTCTGATTCCAGGGCCTTGGGATCATGACCTGAGCGGAAGACAGACGCTTAACTGACTGAGCCACCCAGGTGCCCGAGCCACCCAGGTGCCCTAGTTGTAGGTCACTTGAAGGGTTTTGGATTTTAGCCTCAGAGTGATGATAGACCACTGAAACACTTTAAAGAGGGGAGTAACTTGATCCGATCATTATAATATAAAGTTCTTGAGGGCAGTGGTTTTCTTTTGTGTCCACTGTCTTTTCTCTGTGTCTAAAACAGTACCTGGGACTTTGTAGATGGCTCAGGTAGTTTTGAATGAATGCTTTTATTTTGGCGAGTGAATACTTCTGTGTTTAACAAGATCATTCCACCTGTTATGGGATAAATGGATTGCGGTGTAGGGGGAAGGGTTTTGCCAGGCTAGATTCTGAGAAAGTCCAGGGGAGCCTTGGTGGTCCTTGAGGGTGCTCATGGCAATGGAGAAGCACATTTAGGAGGAAGAATAATTTGATGGTGACCCATGTACAAGAGGAAGACATTCAGGATGTTTTATGTAAGAACAACAGTCTTGCAGGGATATCTCTAAATAAACCGATGATTTAACTTAACCCACCTTTTTCCAAATGATTCTCTCTGCTGTGTTTTGGTTTTGGCTTTTAACATTACCATGAACCTCTAGATTCCTCCTTGCTCAAGGTTTAATTTTATTTTACTGCCAAAGCTCTGCAAATTTGACATAGACTATAAAAATGTCTCCTGAATCTTCTTGCCTACATTCTTAAGAATCACTTCCATGCTGGATGCCTGTATTATTCCTGGCCTAGGCTATCACAAACCAGAACCACTGCTCTCTTGCCTTTCTTTTCCTATTTATTCTCTGCTTTACATATACCCATAATATAAGACAGAAATGAGCATATCACTCAACTACCTAAAAACTCTGTGGTTTCCCAATGCCTATCATGTTAGTGTAAACTAACAGTACTGGCTGTTTTTTTAAGAGCATATTCGATTAAATTCAACAAATAGTCATTTGAGCTCCTACTTCTTCCTTGTCTGAGATTCAGCTGCAAGTACATGCATACGGGGTGTACCTTCATCATTTTCTGCCTTGAGTCACTAGCTCTTACCTGGATGTTGGTACCTGAGGTGCTGGCTGTGTATGCCATCCCCTACAGCAGCTCCACAGCCTTCTTTATGGCCCTTAACATGGGCAAATAAGGCAGATATTACTGGAGGAAAATTGTCCATACTTAAAGATTGTGAAATGTTTGGGTCACTTATTATTTAATGATTTTTCCCACTTTCTGGAATAATCTGCCATTTGGCAGCAGGGTGTTCTATAGATACATATGATCATTTTATAGACCCTTGGTGATACCTGTGTCTTCCACTGCTCCTTATATAAGCAGGAGTTACTTTTCTGTGCATTTAGGTGATTTGGTTTTTCTTTAAGTATTTTTATCACTCCCATGTGGCAAACATTTGCTGGGTGCCTGTGCCAGGGGATTCAAACTTCTCAAACGGGAGACTCCTCTTTTCTCTTTTTTTCTAAAGGAAATCTTAAATAGAACCCTAGTGCATAAAGCATATACATGTGGAACGGTGCTGGTTGAAGTGTGGTAGCTAAACCCTGGGCTCCCTGATACCCACGTGGTGGCCCCTGGGAAGTGGTTCTTAGACTTGGCAGCAGGAGTTACAGGAGTAAAGGTGGTGACAGCTGTGGGAGAGATGACAATTTCAAGGAACTAACATGTAGAGGTGGAAATTTCTCGAAGCTGACACTGTGGTTAGGGAGACACTCAGAACCAAGAGAAATATATCAAGTACTAGCTAGATAAATACTCAAGAGGAAGGGAAGGGAAATTCCCATTGTTGTCCCCATAAGCACAGGACCCAAGCATTATTGAAACCATTTTTTTTCTAGAAATAGTGGTAGATTAGTATGGATTCACTTCATTATTTTGCCCGTCTTCCATCTTAACCCAAGTTCATGCTCTTTAAAGGCATGAGGTTGGTCTTTAGGCTATCCCCTCGGATTCCAGGTTAGCTGCTGATCCAGCTACTGACTGGCTCATTACAGGACTGAGTTCTTGGCCTTGTTCTCATTCGTGCAGTTCCTCCAGTGTTTATTATTTTCCTGTCTTCCACGCCCACTTTCTTTGGAGCTGAGAGCTCCCTTGTCTTAGTCACTGGATTTCAAGCCATTGTTTTTTCTACCCCTTAACCACCAAATGAAATCCTATGCAGAAGCACAATTTATAAATCAAGCAAAAGATCTGAGTGGGATTGAAGGTGTTTAGGGTGAAGCCAATGCTTCATCCTTCCTCATCCCTGCTCTTTCAGTCTGCATTGTTACCTCCAGGGACTTCTGCCATGAAGCCATGTTTCTAGTATGGTGCCATGGTTCTGCAAACACAGAAGCATTCCAGAGCCAAGTTCTCCAATAGGGTAGCCACCAGCCACAGCTATGTAACTGTGTAGCCTGGGCTGTTGAACCCTTGAATGTGGCTAGTGTGACTGAGGAACTAAATTTTAAATTTTGCTTAACTTTAATTAAAATTTACATGGTCACAGGTGGCCAGTAATATTGGAAGATGAAGTTCTAGTATGATGCTTACTCTCAATTTAACATTTATAGAATGTGTCTTTATTTCAGTTTCCTAGATCATGTATAAAAGAACATTGGTTTTAGATGATCTTGAACTCTAAGAAGGCCTGGAATAGGTTCTGGCTTGTAATCTTGCACAGATTGTCCAACCCCTCTAGGCCTCAGTTCCTTTTTATAAGATGGACAAATCTGTAATACCTTTTCATAGATTTAAAACGAGACAAAGCATGCAGAGATTTTGGTACAGTGCCCAATGCCTGATTCTAGGTGACTTATCTTAATAAGTTGGTTTTTGTGTGTGTATTTTCTTGCTTGTAAAAATAAAACATTCTTATTGTAGAACATTTGAATAAATGAGAAAATAGCAAGAAATTAAAAATAATGTGTAATCCCACCATCCATAGACAAGCAGCAGAAACTTGTGGAATGCAGGAAAAAAATAGTGTTTTGGGTTCATAATATGCTTTTCTCTTCATTTTGAATGTGCATATGTATGATTGCACAATTACTGTCAAAAAGGGAGCTTTTGGTGACTGTGGGTTATATGTATATAAATTGCCTTACATAGCCTTTTTTAAAAATATTATATAAAAGGGTTTTAAAGAATATGTTGTGATTACTGAAAGGCTGGTGAATTCAATAATTTACTGGTGGCTTTTTAGACTTATCTTTGGTGATTTAGTGTTTTTAGAATATAGAAATTCTTTTTAGAATTCTTTTAGGATGATAGAACAAAGATGGAGATGATTTTAAGTTAAATTTATCATATCTCTTGAAAGTTCTGGAGCCTCAGGGTTATGACTATAGACATCCCTTATGACATTATAGCAATACGTATTCATTTAAAATACTAAATGCACCAAACACCTTCTGTGTACCAGGCACTGTGTAGAGTGCTGAGAACATAAAAACAAGTAAGATGTCCTTAGTATCCTTGAATAAATTATGATCTAGGTGGAGAGATTGACTTGGTTCTAAATACAGTGTGGTCAGTGCTACAAGAGGGATCTAGGCAGGGTAGTAAGGGAGGATGGGCCTGTTTGGATCAGCGGAGGGTTCTCTGGCTGAAATGACACCCAAAAGAAGTTTTAAAGGAACAATGGACTTAACCAGGCAGCAGTGGGGTGAAGAATATTCTAGGGAAGCTAAAGGATGCAGTGTGAGGGATGCCTGACCCGTAAGAATTTAGAGCTGCATTAGTTCAATATGGAGTTCAGAGTTCAGAGGTGGGGATGGGCATGGAAGTGAGAAGTTAAGATGAGTCTGGAGCAGTTAAAGGTATCAGATGGGTCCCACAGGTCTTCTAATGTCCTATTAAGACACATGGACTTTATGCTTAACATTACAAAAGGTCTTTGAAGATTACAAAGAAAAGGAGTTGAGGAGTAAGGTCTCTGATCACATCTGTGACATACGTGATGAAATGACCATGTGATTTGGAGAATTGACCAGAGATGAGTAGTACAGGGCAAGAAGACCATTCAGTGGGCGACTGTTGATTAGACTAGGTGAGAGATGATGGATGAGGAGGGGTCGAATCCCTCCTTCCAGGCTGTGGAAGGGATTAGCCCTCTGGATGTTTAGAGAGTAGAACTTGGGAGGGGTGGGAGGACTAGAGGAATGGGTATAGGTCATCCACACATAGGCCATTTGGAGCACACCAATAAAGTCACTAAGAAAAAGGTATAGAATGAAAATTTGAAGAGGAACTATGCAGGAACGTTGGGGGAGATATCAGTGGTTATCATAAAGGTGGAGAAAGGTGAGCCATAAAAGAGACTGAGAAGGAGCAGCTGGGAAGGCCTGAGAAAAACGAGGAGAGCGTTGGAATTGTGGAATCTTAGGGACGACAATGTTTCAAAAGGGAGGAAGTGATGAACAGGTGTCAGATGTTACAAAGGTGCCAGGTAATGTACCCAGTGTTTATAAGAATAAAGAGATCATTGAAGAGCTTCAGTGGGAGTTAGGAGGCTACCTTGATGTTACATTCCAGTATTATTTTAGTCTGAGTTCTTTGGTTTCACATGAAAAGTAACTCAAACTAGGTTTTAGGCAAAGGAGGGATAGATGGACTGGAAACTGTAGATGCTTTGGAAGATCACAGTGAAGGAATTTTAGAGATGCCCCTAGCCCTGAAGATCTAGGAGAATGATGAATTTTACTTAGCACTATCAGGATACTCTCATGCCATGTCTCATCATTTCTTTCTGCCTGTTAGTTGCCTTCTTTTTCATGAAATACCTGCTTTCTCAACATGGAGGACAGTAGAGAGTGCAGTTTTTGACCTCTGGAGTGGGATTGTTTTTCTTCCTTCAAATCTATAGGCAAAATTGTTTAGAGAATGACTGACATTGCCCACCTTGGGTGAGGTACTGTGCCTGAGCCAGCTGCTGGTCTCTTGATACAAGGTCATGAAAGAACATGGTGACTCCCATGGTAGTTATAAGATTAGTAGTTATGGCAGGTCCCAGTATGGGAGGGAAAATTTCTAGGCAGACAGTCTTGTAGGTGCCCACTGGAAGTACTTGAAAGAATGGGAAATGAGGAGGGAGTGAAAGTGAGTGTAGAGTACTCTTTTTAACCTGGGCTATGAAAGTGACTAAATAGGGAGAAGTAGACATTGGTAGGATTATTTCATAACCAGATCACTGGTAGAGATTTAGTAATGAGGATTAAAGGTGTACTTGAAAACAAGAGGTAGATGTTAATTGTCATGTTTGTGGGTAAAGATTTCTACGCAGACACATTCTTATGGACATAGATATTTATGTGAACAGAGGAAGTCTGGTTATAATCACCAATTTCAAAATAATTGTGTGGTCCCTTTATTGTCAGATTTATGTTCTCTGGGTAGTCTTCTTTGCATTTGAAATGAACATAAACTGTATCTGTAGAAAGAAACCAGAGAATATTAGAGTTTGCAAAAGATCCCCGAGGTCATATAATCTAAGATGCTTAATTTTATGGGTATGAAAAATAGACCCCAAAGAAGTGAAGAGAAGGAATTGCAGATATAACGGTGTCTATCAGAAGGAGAGGGTCTGCTTCTTCCTTGGATCTCTGATTAGATAGTGAGGAAAACTTTGCTAAAACTTCTTCCATAGACCTCCCTTCATGACCCCTTGTCCAGAATTGGAGCACAGCCCTCATTTCTGAAACCTGTTGCTGATAAAGGGGAATGGGACACCCTGAGCAAAATCAGGACTTCCCAGCAAGAAAGGGAGAAGGGCTGTTCAGCAGGAACTCAACAGTATCTGTGACGTAAGCTAAGCTAATGAGCTTATATTGTATTCTGTGGACAACACTCCCTCCAAACATTTTAAATGATGAAAGAGTTAAGGTCATATTTGTGTTTCAGGGGGAAAAAAAAGTCATCATCAAACACCTGTGATAAGATGTGAGGTAACAGCTCATTCTTATATTTAACTAAAGCCAGGTAAGTTGATCACAGAGTCAAACTAAATTTCAGGTCCCCAGCATCTTCCCATGTTATCTACATTCGATTTTCTAATTATATATTTATATGCTGTTGATGGTTGTGTGTTTATCTTTTAAATGAAACATTTGAAGAAATGCCATCAAGTAGTTTTTCCTGGTTGGGGTGATTGGGTATACAACATGCACATACATATAGACACACAACTATTGTCCACATAGGCTGTGGTAAATGCTAAAATAAAGGCCCAGCAAGCATGATGTGGTTGGTGCCTGGGGCGCCTGGGAAGAGCCGTAAGAGGGTCTGTAATGGGCAGCGAAGAATGGGGTAGATGGGTCAGATCCTTCTAGATGAAGGAAACAACAGCACAAAGAGAGGCAGAAAAGCCAGGGGGTATCCAGGTGCCCTGTACAGATAGAGCATAGATGTGGGGGGAAGGCATTGGAAATAAAGCCATGAATGGATCACAAAGAGGCAGGCACAAGGGAATGGGGGTCACACATATTGGTGCCTGACATGAGTAGCACTGTGTCAGGGTCCTGATGAGGCAGAGAGGATTATATCCCTATTCTTATGAGGAGCTGAGGCTCCAGATATCTTGCCTGAGGACCCACTGCTAAGGGCTGAGTCTATGTTTGAAACCAAGTCTGTCCTAACTGGGAAATTCGTCTGCTATTCCAAATAGTTATCCATTGTCTCATTCCCTCAGGAATAAAATGCTAGCATTCGACTTTTATTCTCAGGTGTTATTCAAGGGTTCCAAGCAGCAATGAACTTTCCAGAAGTGCTCAGCAGGGAAATGAGATGGCAGCATTGTGGAGGCTGGGTGAACACCATGCTGGTCTGCAGATGGTCTCATATAATGTCTCACATGCAGACAGTGGAGTCATTAAATGATTCTGTTGTCAGGCCTATGTTTGCCATATTTTCCGTAGAAATAAAAAATTCTGTACCCAGTTTTGTGCCTCCCTAACTGCCTTCTTTCCGGTCGTAGTACTTCCTCTTGGGCTTATTCTGCTTTATTGAACTTCTCGCTCCTATAGCTGGTGCTCACTCCAGTCAAACTAACTCTGGCCAAACTGCTAATGCGCCAAGAGGTTTCTCAATCCATAACATCTCCTTGGACATAGCTAATTCTATTATAATTACCATGATGAACTCGGAGAGAAAAAGATGTTCTGTCTACCAGCCCTGAACTTCCTATTTACCCGCATCATCTCAAGAATAGGATGTAAACAAGGAAAATATAGAATCCCTAGTCTTCATACCTTAAAAACACATCTGGAACTGTTTGAACTCACTAAAAGTAAAATAAATGCTATGGTAGATTATGCCATACCTTTTCTTTTTACCTAAAAAAAGAAAAAAGGAAATGGAAACCATACCACTTCTAGAAGGCCTTGACACTGAATTGGATATTGAAATGGTATCAGTAATGTATTTATATATGCCACATTTTCTTCCATGTTTCAGCCATCTTTGGGACATATGTGTTGGATATTTGCCAGGTGAGTTGAAATGTTACCCCATAGGGGAGATCTTTATTTAGAAGTGGTGAGAATCCTTAAGGTAGAAGTAAAGTCAGTCCTTCGATTATACATACCTTCCTGCTCTGATAGAGACTGTTTTTCTTTCTTTTTCTTTTTTATCATTTTGTGTCAATCTTTCAATAAATGTCAGCATTCCCCTACAGGGACTAAAAATAGAAATTACGTCTAAGGACAGTATAATTTTCAGAAACTTAAAAAATTGCATAAGAAATATTCTAACTTAATATTGGTTTTACTGTATCCTCTAATTTGAAGTGGAGTGAAATACTTCAGTGGTTGAATCATAGCTCTTTTGCTGTTTGCTATAAAATTTCAAGAATATATATTTCAAAATGTTTTTTTTTTAATAATCCAAAACAAATGCAACAGAACTCAGCATACTTGAAACATATTTTCTGAATTTATCTTAAATCTCTCTACTCCAGAGAGTTTGTGTGTGTGTGTATGTGTACGGGTTAGGCCTGGCTGGTTACTTCACCATCGGTCCCCATCCTGGATTGATTGCACTGAACAGCATAGAATGAGTTACATATGGTCCCACTTTGTCTAAGTTTGTAGGACCTCTGGGTTGGAGCTCCATTTGATCAGGGTGAAGCTAACCATCACAGAAATCTGGCTAAAGTCAAAATCCTAAATATATACATAGTATACATATATTCCAGTTAGGATGGATATATTCCTGTTAGAAGCAGTGGTGTTTTTGGTTTTTTTTGTTTGGTTTTGTTTTTTTGTTTTTGCTATTTATTGGCTTAGTGGTTATTGTTCTTCAAGTATCCGTGTCATTTGAAGAATCTTAAAAAAAAAATCACTCATCTACCTTTTATTGTTGTTGTTGTTACTATTATTAAGATCATCTCAAGTTTGGAGAGGAAGCCCTGTTGTCACTTTTATCGTTCGTTTCCTTTTCTCTTAGCCTCGGCAAACAGAGTAAAGACACACAGGGATTAAGATATGTTTTCCAGATTAGGTTTTTGCCCAGGAGGTATATGGAGGTAAGTACGGTGTAGGAGCTATGCCCGCTAAGGGTCCGCTTTTTGGGGTAGACGAAGCCATCCCGAGTTACTTTCTCCTCACGTAGGCTGTTTTCTCCCTGTGCTGATCTTTTCTCTCTCCTCTTTTCCTTCCATTGCTTTATTTATTTATTTTTTCATTAGTCCCACTTCCCCTCCCCCCTCCTGCTCTTCCTCTCTCTGTCTGCACGACCACGTGCTTCAAATCTGTGTATCTGGACTGCCTTCTCTCACAGTTCAGCGTGAGTGTTAGCAGAATGAAAACCAGATGGACCAGCAGTTCCCACTGTTATCTCCCAGCCGACTTTGGCAAGCCTCCCTCGATCCCTCCTTCCTTGGCATGACAGAAATATTTGCCTTTATTTAGGGAGACTTGTATTTGCTGCCGTACCTCTTCCCTCAGCTGCAACATAAGCGGAAAGCTATTTATTCCCTTGTTGCTGAGGTTGGTTGAGGTGAGTAGACTGTGCAGTGATTTTAACCGTTGAAAAAGCGGTTTTAAACCTGCCTAACTTCTGTATTTTCCTAGAATAAGTGATTTACTGATTCTGGGTGTTAGATGCTCTGGAATTGCAGTATGAAGATGAGTTATGAACGGGAAGAAAAAGGTAGAAATGCTCTCCATGGTGCGTTTTCGCCATCATTTCACTCAGAACACGTATTTACTGAAGGGACAGCCGTTCCAACTCACCAGCAGTCGAGATTAAGAACTAGAGACCCGGCTGCTAGGTTATCGACATGCTGTTCTTAGAATGATGATTGTATTTTCATTCTTTTATCACATTTTTCCCTAATACGGTATGTTTCGACTGGAAAATGTTATGTTCTCTTGCTACCCAAGTCTTAACGAATCGGCTCTGAATAAAGGTGTGAGCTAGGTTTGGAATTGCCATAGTAGTAATTTGGATTTTTCATTTTTAAAGAACAGACTTTGAAGTAATTTTTGGGAATTTCTGCCTCTGGTTATCATAAGGTTTTGAAAGACTCTTTCTTGATCAGTAGTCTACATGTCACATTTTAAACAGTCCAAGTGGGAACCATCTGCCCCTGAAACTGTTAAGAGGCACCTCAGACATTTTGGGGGGCGTGTGTGTGCACATGCGCACAGGCACACGGTGTTTGTAGAAAATTGGATCTGAAGAAACAAATGAAACCCTTTTTTTTTTTTTTATTGGAGATCTGTCACTTTGATAAGCAAATTTGATTGACAAAAAAAACAGCTCGAAATTTCAAAGGAAAAGTATACTTAGTAGAAAACAGTCCTGAAGCACAAATGTTCATTATTGGGTCATCAGGAAGTTTCTCCCTATCTGTCACATATGCATGAAAAAAATAGTTGTCAATTTGGGGGTTTTTCCATTCTTACTCTGCGTGGGATTATTAACCGATCGAAGTATTGGTCTCATGATTTTTAAAACAAGTGAGTCATAAACTCACAGATTCTGAGTAAATTAGTTTACCTTCATTGTGTAAAAGACAGCATTTATGTAGTGGCGATTTTTCAAGCAGGGCAGAGAAACATTGACGTGAGCACTGTCTCTGGGAGACCTAACCTGCTTCATCTACTAGGCCAGAAACAGAGCGTGGAAAAGGAATGGCAGGTGTTACGGAAAAATCATGGCAAAATGCTGGCTCCTACAAGTATCTCACCTGCCTAACAGACTTCAGATTTGTGTTGTTTCTGAGCTAAAGGGTTTATTACCATTCTACTTCCCCATCTATTTTTTAGCTCTTGCTAATGTTGGCTTCAGCTTCCAGTGAAGTTGTGCTCTTGCATATAACACTACCAAGGTAGCATCTGCCCAAGCCAGAAATAACAATAGGATGTAAAATAACCCAGTTACAAATGAGGTCCTGCCATCTGTGCTGCACCTTCTTAAGTGGGGTTTGGATGATAAAGTCCTGATTTAAACTTCAGTAGATAAGCGTACTTTATTGATAGGAGATGTCGGATTTCTTCTGTTCACTTGCTTGTAAAAAAGAGGAGCCCCACTTAAAAAAAAAAAAAAAAACAAGAACAAACAAAAAAAACCCACAAGAAACAAAAAAACCACAAAGGTGCTTAGGAGTAAAATAACCTGTTCATGGTGGCGTCCTCCAGATCGGACTGAGAAGCACTCCACGATGCCAGACTCACCTGTGGATGTGAAGACCCCGTCCAGGCTGACTCCTCCCACCATGCCACCTCCCCCCACAACTCAAGGAGCTCCAAGAACCAGTTCATTTACGCCGACGACTTGTGAGTAGGCATTTCTGCATTTCCTGTTTGCTTTTTAAAGTCTAATTTTTTTTCTTGCAAGTAAAATTAAGGGAAAATAAGACCCAGCAACAATGTGTTCCACAGACATGAAGCACCCCTCCCTACCACCAAATCGTTTAATTGGCAGTGAGCAGGTATTAAGCCTGTGTAGACATATAGCATCTTCATTTGTATGACTGCCAATATTTGCCTGCCTTTCCATTTTTGCTTCAGAGTTGTAGTCTGCTTTGATTTCTGCAATGGAGAATACAGCATTCATTGGGTTTATGACTCTGTTATCATTGTAACCTTTAGCTCGACTCAATGTGTAGCTCCATATTTTAGTTTGTATGTGTTGACTTGGAACATGTTAATATCCTACAGTTATTTCCAGGTTACTTCTGATCTTCTAATGCTACTTTCTTCTGTTATTTACAAATAATACTGAAATCTAGCAGTTAGAAGGGGTATGGCTCTAGGCAACAGTCACATACAGAAAACTTTCTGAAATAAGGAGCATCTTTCTTGTCTCGAACCTGCCAGACTTTTATTAAATCTTTACTCACTTCCAGCTTGGCTCAAGCCTTGTGTTCTGAATCAGTGGTGTGTGTTGTTTTCTGGGTTGTCCCAGGAAGGGACAGAACATTCTGACCCGAGAGCAACTTCTTTCTTTCCTGTATATTCCAATAGGGATAGTGGATAGCTTTGTTTTCAGTCAATCTCAGAATCCTGGTCTAAAGTGTCATAAAGGATTTGTGAAACTAATAAATGCTATCTGTTGCAGATAATACTATTTACAGACCATGTGCAATGAAGTCTATATGAATGAAAAATAATGAACAGGCAAAAACAGATAGATCCGTGGGATTATAAGGGATTGGCAAAATACACAGCCCAGGCTGTTTAGGCAGTGTCACACTGTCATTTAAAAGACCTTTCCAAACGTGGAAGGAACAGGAGGCTGCGCTGGTGCCAACTTGTAACCCTGTCATCTTGTATTTGGTTTGTTGTTACCCAAAGCCCCAGGGATAGACATATGTCTCCTGTGAGAGGTCCTACTGAGCAATCATTCCGTGACAGGGTGCTTTGGTGCTCATTTGGGACAAGGGACCATTTCATTATCTTGAAACTTTTAAGAAGAATAGAGTACTCAAGACATCTTCCAACCACGGTTGGAGATAATCTGTCAACATTCTATTAAAAAGATGGGTTTGATAAAGATGAATTTGTTGAATTAATTGATTTAATACAATAAAATCAACATTCTCTTCAGTGAGGAATGTGCCAAATTTTCCACTCTTGTTCTTAGGAATGGTCTTGATGTTCAAATAAATTTGATCGGAAATGAAGTTATCAAATTACCACCCACCCATGCTATTAGTTGGAATGAGATGTCCCTTTTCAATTTCTTGAAATAACTCTTTGATAATTACCATATCCATTTGGCTTCTTATGTAAAATTTGCATTTTCCCTAAAGAAGTGGTTAAGGAATATGAGGGGGAGAAAATAGCCTTCTAATTGGGTGGTATAAGGTTAAAACTTGAAAGTCCTATTTCTATAAACACAGCTGTCAGTTGTGTGTACAAAACATGATTAAAAATGTTCAGTGATAAATTTAGTCTCCACCAAATGTACACTTTCTCTGGGGGAACAGTTTAGAAAGGAACGGTCCCGTTATATTGATGTAAGCCTGTGACAAAAGGCTGACATCCCACCACTATTTGTTCTATGTTTGAAACATTTCAGGTGGTTGGCATATGTGCACATGGGAGGCAGGGCTGTCCCTGTGTTACAGCCGACTCCCATTTATTACCAGCTTCTGTGTAGAATACCCTCATGCAGGGTGAGGAGTTAGGCTCATTTAGTTACAGAGGACCTGAACCTGTGGTAATCCTGTGAAGTCAGAGCATTTTACAGCAAACCCCCAACAGTTGTTAAATTACACAGCCCACCAGATTTAAAGGGAATGAAGCTTGGTTATAAATTCCTTGTGCATATTCCCTGTAAATTTATTTATTTTTTTCTTTCTGATTTTGTGCTCTCGACAGTAACTAATGGCACGAGCCATTCACCCACAGCCTTGAATGGCGCCCCCTCGCCGCCCAATGGCTTTAGCAATGGGCCTTCCTCCTCTTCCTCTTCTTCTCTGGCTAATCAACAGCTGCCCCCAGCCTGTGGCGCCAGGCAGCTCAGTAAGCTGAAACGGTTCCTTACTACCCTGCAGCAGTTTGGCAATGACATTTCTCCAGAGATAGGAGAGAGAGTCCGCACCCTCGTACTAGGACTGGTGGTAAGCAAACGGAAATGAGCCCAATTTTCTGGGGTAAGGGATAGTGTGTGTGGGAGATTCACAATATGGACTGTTCTCCCAGCTGTTTTGTTCTAATATACTCCACACCTGGAGATTGCATGTTTAAGTATGAGAGTTCTGTAGTAACAGGGTTCTCAAGCGTGCATTATGTATGGAACTCGCCCCCCCCACTTTGGTTTCTTGTACTATTTGACTAATAAAGATAAGGTTCTACAAATTTATTATTTTCTTAGTC
This sequence comes from Taxidea taxus jeffersonii, assembly GCA_003697995.1. Taxonomy (NCBI): domain Eukaryota; kingdom Metazoa; phylum Chordata; class Mammalia; order Carnivora; family Mustelidae; genus Taxidea; species Taxidea taxus. The sequence goes on along the minus strand of ML110625.1, from coordinate 9,506 downwards.
ATAAATATGTGTGTGTGTGTGTATATAAAATTCCATAGGTATAATCTCTTGGCATGACTAGGGGCTTTCTGCAATGACAAAATGTTTTTATTACATTAATGATTCACTTAATCTAATTGGCTGCTCATTTTGACATAATTGCTTTGAGAGATTTTTTTTTTTTTTAAGATTTTATTTATTCATTAGTCAGAGAGAGAGAGCGAGCACAGGCAGAGGGAGAAGCAGGCTCCCTGCCGAGCTAGGAGGCCGATGCGGGACTCGATCCCAGGACGCTGGGATCATGACCTGAGCCGAAGGCAGCCGCTTAACCAACTGAGCCACCCAGGCGTCCCGAGAGATTTTTTTTTTATTATCAGTCTAGATGAGCAAGGATTTGCAACCAGGAATACATTGTCTTCTATGTGTTTTCATTTTTGAAGCTAACATTTTTTAAAATTTTGATTGTGGTAAAATATACATAACATAAAACTGACCTTTTTAACCATTTCTAAGTGGATGGTTCAGTGGCATTAAGTACATTCACAATGTCGTGTAACCATCACCACCATCCGTCCTCAGAACTTTTTCATCACTTCAAACTGAAACTCTGTACCCATTAAACAATAATAACTTGCTTTCCCCCCCCCGCAACCTCTGGTAACCACTAATTGTTTAAAAAAAAAAAAAGTTCTTTGTTATAGGTAGATTTACTTAAGCCATTAGTTTGAAAACAGAAGTATTGATTTTACTTTTTTTTTTTAAGGTTTTATTTATTTATTCGATAGAGAGACTGCAGGAGAGCACAGGCAGGGGGAGCAGCAGAGGGAGAGGGAAAAGCAGGTCCCCTGCTGTGCAGGGAGCCCAATGTGGGGCTCCTTCCCAGGACCCTGACCTGGGATCATGACCTGAGCCAAAGGTCATGAGTCGCTCAACCAACTGAGCCACCCAGGTGCCCAGAAGTACTGCTTTTAGCACGAGTCCATGTTCTGTACATTATCACACTGGAAATTAGAATATATATCATTTTGGGGGGGTCCTAAATCACTTTTATACATGCTATGATTTTCTGTATAAGTAGAGAATTTTTACTTAGGAAGGCAATTTTCCCATAGCAAATCGAGTCATGGAGAAGCTGTGAGTCACATATTCAGCCCTTATGGCGGAACTCAAATTCATGTGACAGGCGCTAGTTTCCTTTCTCTTGAAATAGATCATTCATTTTTATGATGTGGATGTATCATGGGCAAACCCATACTGGTTGGTTTTGTTTTTTGTTTTTGCAGAAGAAGCCCCAAAATTAAAGCCCGAGTTAGAGTTTAGTGCAGTAGACATGCTTCAAATCACAATAACTCACATTTGACAGAGATTTTGCAACTCACCTTTTTAACTCTTACCTCCCGCCACTCTGCACTCCTAAGAACAAAAAGCTTTTGCATTTCCCACAATCTGCCAGCCCCACCTTGCTCTCCTCCAGGACTAGAAGGTGATTGCCACAGAACTGTGTCAGCACACTGTAGTTAGATTTGTCAGTCACTTATCTTTTCCCTTTTATTCATTCTTGAGTTTTACATAATGGATTTTGCAACTCACAAATAAATTAAACCTAAAAGCCACAGAATAAGTCCAAAGCAGTGATTGTGTTACATAAATGGTGAATATGTTCTTTGTAACAAAAAAAATGTTTTTTTGAAAACTGCTTTATAAATTTGATGTGGTCTCTAACAGTGGTTTCCATAACTTCAATTACAGAAAAATTTGGTAACTTTAAGTCAATTTCCCATATATTAAAAATGACATACCTTTGAGTATAATACTTTTTTTTTATAAAGATATGCATTTATCTAAAAACCGTAGGAAGATTAATCAATAGTGCTTTGCATGTAATAGGCAGGCAGTGAAAATTTGTTAAGCAAGTGAATAGAGAATGGGTTTTTAAAAATTTTGTTATTTGAATATAGTTGACATAATATTACATTGGTTTCAGGTATACAACATAGTGATTCAACTTCTCTATATGTTATGCTCTTCTCGCCCCAAGTGTAGCTGACATCTACTACCATATAATACTATAACAATAATATTAACTATATTCCCTATGCTGTGCCTTTTATTCCTATGACTTCTTCATTCCATAACTGGAAACCTGTATCTTTTTTTTTTTTTACTTTTTTTTTTTTAATTTATCTATTTGACAGAGAGATAGAGAGATACCACAATTAGGCAGAGTCAGGCAGAGGGAGAGAGAGAGAAGCAGACTCCCTATTGAGCAGAGAGCCCAATGCAGGGCTCGATCCCATGACCCTGGAATCATGACCTGAGCCAAAGGCAGTTGCTTAACCAACTGAGCCACCCAAGCGCCCCTGGAAACCTGTATCTTCCAACCCCCTCTTCACCCAGTTGTCCCATTCCTCCCACTCTCCCCACACCCTTCCTTTTTGGCAACCAGCAGTTTGTTAATAGAGAACAGTTTTTTTTTTTTTTTTGGGGGGGCATTTGACTGAAAACTTTTATGCGTGCCATTTTATTTAAATCTTGGGACTATCCTTGGGGTTGTGATTTTATACACATTTTACATGTGGGGAAACTGAGGTTTACAGAAGTAAAATATACAGGGCTATACCCAACTGTGGTGACAGGCCTGGGACTTGAACTCAGGTAGTCATTCATAATGAATCACATTCTGCTATTATTTAGATGGAGGTTAGGAAAACTTAGTAGGAACAGGTTTAATGCACAAAACAACTGTCATGACTTTAGGAAATAAGCCATTGAGACAAAAAAAAAAAAAAAAAAAAGAAAAGACTCCCTGATCACTGTTGTTACACATAGGAAGTTAGTGTTGATTCATAATTTCATGTGAAGATGTTGTGAGTTTAGAGGTATAAACTTAGAATTTGGTGCCCCCACACTATATCATAAAAAGAAAGGGAACTACTCAAAAAAGTGGGTGGACTAATATCCTGAAGGAATTACATCACTAGTACCCCAGCGTCCTCAGGCTTGAGGGTAATTGAGGTGTTGAGAAAGTTGAGACACAGTTTACATTTGTGATTCTGCACAGAGACTGAGGAAGATGAACCGAAATATGGTTAATTTGCCAAACACCTTTACAGGAAGTTGGTTGTCTATTGAGCAGGTGCTTCCCCCCCCCCCCAAAACGTATGATGCACTGCAGGATAAAAGCCCTGAGTAATTGGGGCTGATCTGGGATAGGTTAGGAGTCAGTTGAGGTCATTTTGTACACTCCCATTTAGGTTGAGCAGTATATCTTGCCTGTAGGATAAACGGAATATTTTTGATAACTGGGGATCATTTTCACCCTCTGTAAGACTCAGGGCCTCAGAGAACTGGCCAACCTTTTCCTGGGCTTTTCTAGTCAGCATGCCACCCAGCTTAGCCGCTCATCCTGACCCAGGATGCCTTGGTAGACAAAGCCTGCGAGATGGAAAGACAGAAGAGCACTTCTATCAGCAGTAACACAGACACGACATGTGGGATGAATTGAGATTCGGACACTTGCCTTTGGCCTTTAAGTGATCAGGTGTTGTGCTTTTAAATCTACCCGAGTATGTTTGCTTTCCATAAAGGCTCCAAGTACCACATTTAATGGGTTGTGTTATCTGATGCGGTTTTGGGAGGTGGGTGATGACTGCATAATATGTGATCTTTTTTACAAGATCAAAAGGTTGTCTGTTGAACGCACAGCTTCCTGCATGTGTGTCTGCTGGTTAGTACACTGTGTTGTAACAATATTAGTAATTTATTAGCTTCAGTGTTTTTACTATTTACCAAGAGACAAACGTATTTATACTACATATTTTCTCCTGCAGAACTCTACTTTGACAATTGAAGAATTTCATTCCAAACTGCAAGAAGCTACTAACTTCCCACTGCGACCTTTTGTCATCCCATTTCTGAAGGTATCGCACAGCTCACTGGGCTGGAAAGTATTTCAAACCATATTGTTGTTAGGTCACAATAGTGTTTCTTCTTAGGAGGGGGGTCAGAACATTTAAGGGCACTTTGACTTAGTTTAAGGATGGAAACTCTCTGAATAGATATCTTTTTATGATCATTTCTGTAGTACTTCTAAAAATGTAATAGAGTGTTTTTTGAATAGTTAAGTTTGTAGAAGAGGCGAGAAACCTTTGAATAAAGGTTTCGCTTGATTTTTTTGGTTATTCGAGTTCTACTTCACATTTTGCCTGTCATTAAAATGAAAAGAAGATTGGTTGTGCTCTTTGGTTTTTCAGAGCTTTTTATCCTTCTCATTTCATTTTTGCAAAAACCTGAAGGAATAGAAAGAAGAACCTTCTTTTGGCCAGTAAAGGAATTGGGAGTAAGTGATAAATCCAGGGTGTGCCCACGTAAGTGTTGTTTGAGGTGTGGAGTTAGAAATGATTTTTAATTCTCAGCATTGAGTTTTCCACCTATTCTGAGAGCCCTTCAATAAAGCAACTGGAAAACAAGCAAGAGAAAGAAGGGACATTTTTATTCAATGTAACAGGTGGTTAATTCACTGATGGA
>ML110625.1:0-2500 GCA_003697995.1 Taxidea taxus jeffersonii | reverse complement strand
TTTTTAAGATTTTATTTATTTATTTGACACAGAGAGAGACAGGGAGAGAAGGAACACAAGTGAGGGGAGTGGGAGAGGGAGAAGCAGGCCTCCCACTGAGGAGGGAGTCCAATGCAGGGCTCGACCCCGGGACCCCGGGATCATGACCTGAGCTAAAGGCAGACGCTTAACAACTGAGCCACCCAGGTGCCCCTTAAAAATATCTTAAATGTTCATCTGGAGTTGGCTATGGCACATGGTGCCTGAGCTCTATCTTTACGAAGGAGGAAAAAAGAGAGTTTAAAAAAATATTTTGAAAATATACTATTAACTATGTGGTCCTCTAGGCTGACTGCAAAGGTTTATTTTTAGCATCGTTCTATGTAGGAAGTTATTTCCATTGTTACAATGTGTGGTATGTGCTTATCTTTAACAAATACCCTAGTCTTTTATACCTTGGGCAGCATATGTTGCCTTGGTATTATTACGAGATAGTTCCTTGATTAATACTCTAAAAATGGGTTTGAGGTGCTAGTTTGACCCCAGTGCCTGTCCCTGAGACTCCACAGGGCATTTTTTAAGGCTCTTGGGCCCAAAGATTGAGGTAGCTGGCACCTCCTATATTCAGAAAGACTTTTTTACTCAGTGGGTTAATCAGGGCACTTGGCACCTTGTTCCTACAAATAAAATCCTTGTGTTGCAAGAGATTTATGTTATTGATCTTTCCTTGAATTTGGAGATTTAAGTGCTATTGGGGATGAGTGAGTGCTGTTCGTCCTCCCATCTCTCTCTTTGCCCTCCCCTCAAAAGGTAAATAGAAAAGAGAAAACAGCAACAACCTAGATTTATAATGTCAGCGTAGGTTTACTTTTCAGAGTAAAATTCTAAGATTTTTATTTTAATGCTTTACTGTGTGTGAAATTATCTCTTTCCTTTTTATTACTTTTGAGATTGCCGGATTACCTACCAACAGGCATGTTCCGAGAGTCGTTTTCAAAGTGCTAGGCTGGGTATGCAGTGAGAACGATGGGTACATAGGGTTTCTTCTGGTGTTAAGGACAGCAGACCTTCCTCAGAATAAGGATTGGTACAAAGAAAGCAGGTTGCCTTTGTAGTAGTATTTGCTGCTTTGTGCATGAATTCCAGCTGGGATATCTGACCGAACTCAGGCCATTACCTCAATGTTGCATAAATCTGATGATTATTAGAAACCGTCTTTATGTTCATCTCTCTACTTTTTCCTTTGAAAAATTAGTAGTTGACCAAAGATATTTCATGGGATTAACCTGTTTTGCCTGGGTAAGTCACTAGATAGTTTTGAATGTGGTAGGGAGCTCACCTTGAGGTTAACTGAACTGTGTACGTATTTCTCAAACCTTCCCTCTTCCTTGTGGACAGCAAAAGTTGCCCATGGGTGGAGCTGGAATCTGATACCCTGTGGAGTTTTTGATTCTATTATGTTGGAAGGTGAAGGGACTTTAAAAACAACTAAGTGCCCCTGCCATGGTGGTCAGCGGGCACTGAGGCAAGGCGGTTGAGGTGGCCCACAGAGAACAGACACCTCACACCTGGGGCGATCTAGGCGCAGGGCGAGGCAGACACCATAGACCAGTCCTGGGCATTGTGCCTGGTACTCAGGCTTCTGGCATGCATTCGATGACATTCTCACGGAGCTGGGTTGTGCGCTCTGCCAGTGGTTGAAAAGCGGACCGGGTCCCCAGGTTTTCAGGAGCCTTTGGGTCTGCCCTCTCATTCCTGTCATGCCCCCACAGGCCAACTTGCCCCTTCTGCAGCGCGAGCTCCTCCACTGCGCAAGGCTGGCCAAACAGAACCCTGCCCAGTACCTCGCCCAGCATGAACAGCTGCTTCTGGACGCCAGCACCACCTCACCTGTTGACTCCTCAGAGCTGCTTCTCGATGTGAACGAAAACGGGAAGAGGCGAACTCCAGACAGGTGAGAGGGAGGAGGGCCCTGGACTCACCGTGGCCTTTTCCTCCCATCTGTGCTTCAAAGACCTGTTGCATGTCCCTTCTGAAGTGCTGAGTGAGCCGCCCCAGAGGCCATCTGGTCGCTCACGCTGGCCTGGGAGGTCACCGAGCCCGTGTCAGTCAGGTTGTTGTGCAGGTTCATCTTGGCTGCCAGTAATAGTAAAGGAAAAGGGCTGAATAAATTCAGATGGGCTCAGTGCTGCCCATGGTTGTTAGAAACACAGTCAAGATGGCAATTCTCGCTTATTATGGAATTCAACCCAACCACGTATTTTGCCCTTCCCGTGTGAGGAAGTTCGCCCTTCCGAGTTTTCTCAGAACAGGACGGTTTTGAAAGCTGGCCTTTGTGGGTTGCTCCGTAAACACAGGCACTAGCTATTGAATTGGGGTTTAGAGGAGTTGAGAGAAAACTTCTGGGAAGCTAAACGAGCTGAGTGAGGATTAGCATGAAGGAAGAGAACTAATAGATGGCGCCTCTGTTCAACAGTCCATCAGGCACACTGCTCTCAGAACTGAGAATTCCGAGAATTGT
>ML110624.1:12237-51536 GCA_003697995.1 Taxidea taxus jeffersonii | reverse complement strand
TTATCTAGGAGAGAGAAGGAGAGAGCTCCCCGAGGGCATGTCAGGACACAGCCCGGGACACGCAGCCCGGCCATGCTCCCGGCTTAAATAAAAAATTAAAATTTATGCATTAAGAGAAATCATGGTGCCTTAGAAAAACAAAAAGCAGAACCATGTACAGCAGCTTGGAGTGCTTGGCGAGGGAGGGCAGCCCTGAGCTCAGGGCCTGTGTCCTCTGGGTACACACCCACAGCCCCTGTCTGGTGAGGACGAGGCCACCCCATGCACGCAAGATGCTTTTATCTAAGTTTACAGAGTAAGAAAACATCTCTTGGGTGTCTGGATGGCTCAGTGGGTGAAGCGTCTGCCTTTGGCTCAGGTCATGGTCTCAGGGTCCTGGGATGGAGCCCTGCATCGGGCTCTCTGCTCGGTGGGGAGCCTGCTTCCCCCTCTGTCCCTCCTTGGCTCTCTCTCTCTCTCAAATAAATACATAAAATCTTTAAAAAAGAAAACACCTTGGACGCCTGGGTGGCTCAGTTGGTTAAGCAGCTGCCTTCGGCTCAGGTCATGATCCCAGCGTCCTGGGATCGAGTCCCACCTTGGGCTCCTTGCTCGGCAGGGAGCCTGCTTCTCCCTCTGCCTCTGCCTGCCTCTCTTATCTGCCTGTGCTTGCTCGCTCTCTCTCTCTCTCTAACTAATAAATAAATAAAAATCTTTAAAAAAACAAAAAGCAAACATCTGGAGCACCGTCCCACGGTCTCACTTATGTCAAGGTCATGGACTCTGTCCCCTTTGTGACCTGAGTACCTGGCACAGGCCTCAGAGTCCCATGGCACGTGTGCGTGAACCCCGAGCGCCCACAGAGAAGACTGGACTGAGCACGGAGGCAGGTGCAATTCTGGGACGGTCCCCTGTTGTGTACGACATCTGTGTGTGTATTAACCGGATTCTTTCTTTCTTCCAGGCACAGACTCAGTCTGTCAGCTGGAGCGGCTGCTCTTCCAGGCCCCCAGAGCCCGTCTGCGTGTCCGAGCCCTGGGACAGCCAGACCCGCAGCCGCTCTCCTTCCACGGGTAAGGCAGGCCCGGGCTTCACACGCTCCGCCGCTTCCTTCACGGCTGCAGGTTCTCTTGTTTTCCCTGCTTCACAGACGTGTTTATTACGAACAAGGCCCTGCATGTTGGCTAATTGAATTTAAATGGGAAAATGTGTTTATTGTGGTAAAATATGCAAATTTAGCATTTTAAACCTTCTTAAGCGGACTGTCTGGTGATATTAAATCCATCCACAGCGTTGCGAAGTCATCAGTACCACCCACCTCCATAACTCTCTAAGCCTCAGGAAACTGAAGCCAGAATTCCGCCGTTCCTGCCACCCCCACTGCCCTGCAGTCCCGCTCCCTGTGTCCGCGACTGACTGCTCTGAGGACCGCCTGCGGGTGGGACCATACGTAACTCGTCTTTCCGTGGCTGCGTCGCTCAGCCTAGCGTCCCCCACGCTCACCCGTGTTGTAGCATGGGTCAGGAGTTTTTTCCTGTTCAAGGTGGGCTGCGACTTCGCTGTGTGCACAGACACATTTTGCTTAGCTGGCTGTCCGCTGGTGGACACCTAGATGGCTTCCACGTTTTAGGCTCCGCAAGTAATGTTATGAATGTGGGTTTACAGATATTTCTTCAAGACTCTTCTTTTTCAAACCCGACACATACCGGATGTGGAATGGGTGGATCTTACGGTATTTCTATTTGTGTTTTTTTCTTTCCATACTGTTTCCCACGATGGCTATTTCATTTCACATTCCCACTAACAGTGAACAAGGGCTCCATTTTCTCCATAGCCTACCAACATTTGTTACTATTTATTTTTTAGAAACACTACCCATCCTAACGTGTATGAGTGTTGGTTTGTGTTTTCTGAACGATTATTGATATCGAGCGCCTTTCCATGTGTTTAGTGACTGGTTGGATATTTTCTTTGGAGAAATGTCTGTCCAAGTCCTTTGCCCATTTTTGTTCCAGGTTGTTGCTGTTTTGTTTAAAGTTTGAAGAGTTCTCTGTGCATTCTGGACATTAATCCCTTATCAGTATGTGATTTGCAAATGTTTTCTCCCATCCCATGGCTACACTTTTCACTCTACTGATGGTGTCTTTTGATGCACAAAACTTAAAAAGTTTTTAGGAAGTCAGATTTGGCTATTTTTTCTTTTGTTGCTTGTGTCCTTTGTGTCATAGCCAAGAAATCATGACCAATTCTTATGTTATGAAATTTGCACTCTATTTTATTTTTTTGAATTCTAATGAATGGTTAATATTTTCTTACTAATTATTTTTATTAACATTTAATGCATTATTTGCCGCAGGGGTACAGGTCCGTGAATCATAAGCTTTACACATTTCACAGCACTCACCGAATCACATACCCTCCCCAATGTCTATAACCCACCACCCTCTCCCTAACCCCGTCTGCCCAGCAGCCCTCGGTTTGTTTTGGGAGATTAAGAGTCTCTTATGGGGGGCATAATGGTGGGGAAGTAGGAGTCACTGTTTCAACTGGCCCCTAAAGTGAGCTGATCACCCATGAAATCAGCCCGAGATTAGAATATACACTTATGGATCTCCATGGGGGCAGAGGACACCAGCGGGCAGGTAAAGCAGAGGGAACACCGGACTGATATCAGAAGATGAACAAAAGGGGGGACGGAGCCCCAGAAGTGACCCATTGGAAAGTGATAACCCAACATGAGAGAGCCCTGTGACTGGGGACCAGCATTCACTTGGAGTCTGCTTGAAAGCACTCAAAAAGAGCAAAAGATTTTAAGGGGAAATTGGTGGAATCCGGCGGTCAGGGACGGGGGCTTAAGCCCATGGACCCAGGATGGCCACCGCTGGTGCTGAGCCAGAGAGAGTGCAGCGGAGAAGCCAGGCGCACGTGAGAGCACCTGGGTGGCAACGCATGCGAGAGGGTCTGGTGTGGATGCCAGCCTCGCTCTCTAGAACCACAGCCTTTTGCACTCCGCAAGTGTGCCGTGCAATCGGGGTCTGAGTCGCACTCCACGCCCTCCCCTGAGAGAAGTCCGTGCAGGCGTTAGCTGGTGCTCTCTAGGACCAGCCAAGAGTCTGAGCACTCCCAGCCCAGGCCACTGTGAAAATCTCAGCGTGCTGTCTCTGGTCCGGACTCACACAGACAGCCGTGGCAGAGGCAGCCGCTGGAAGCCAGCTCTCTGGACTAGTACTTCTGGTTTTGCTAACACCGGGGTACAAGGAGGAGGTCCTGCGACCCCTGAGACTGTGACTGGGGACGTGCTCTGCCAGTGGCAGGGGGAGAGTTTATGTGCTCCGGAGCATCCAGAGGGGAGCAGACTGAGGCTTCTTTCTGAGACAGAGGTCTGGGTACAGTTTGCTTTCCTCTAAACCTCCAAAGAACCACCAAAAGCTGCCAAGGGGAGAAAAAAAGACCACCAAAACCCAAAAAAAGCTCCAGGGAACAAAAGCCTGAAAAACGGGTTTCCTCAGAGACCACCCCTTTGATGGGGGGCAGGAGGACTCAACTCTAGCAAGACTGCCTGAAAACCACATGGCAGGCCCCTCCCCCAGAAATCCAGCAAAACCCCACAAAAACCAAAAAAACCCCCAAACAAATAAAAAGCAAAAAAGAAGAGGACAACCACCACTACGTCATAGATACAATTTTTATTTTTAATTCATTCGTATTCTCATTCTTTTCAATTTTTAAATAATTTTTAATCTATTTACCATCACAGTGAGATGTTCAGTACAACAAATTCCATAATAACCTTTTAACTTGAATGTTTTTGATATATATACCTGTTTTTCTTTTCTTTTCTATTTTTTAAAATACTCATATACAGATAAGCTTCAAGGTAATCCTCTTTCCCCAATCAATGCTTCCCCAATATATAAATCAGTTTTAATCCCCCTTTATCTCGGAAGAGCTGAGTCATCTAACAAAGATATGAAGATACACCCAGGAAGAATCAAAATAACCTTCCTTGCCCACACTGAGAATTTATAACCCCCTCCCATCTTTTTCTTCTGTCAGTGTTTCTGTGTACTTGCTCTTGTTCTGGTAATACATAAATCTTATACTTGGGTTCATTTTGACTGGATTCTTCTTTTTTTTCTTGTCATTTACTTTTGTTGGTCTTTTTTGTTTTCTGTTTTTTTTTGTATACTTTGTAAATCTTACCTTTGGGGCCGATTCAGGCTGGGTCTTCTCTTTTATTTTTTCTTTTCTCTCTCTCTCTCTTTTTCTTTTTTATCTCTTTTTGGTGGGGACTCCTGATTGCTCAGAAGCATTCCCGGGGGCACCTTGCCTGCACCACGGCGAATACGTTCAGCTACATCCGTTCATCCATCTCACACCAAAATGACGAGGAGGACGAATGCCCAACAGAGGAAAAATTCAGAGACTGGGCCCTCTCCATCAGAGCTATTGGATACGGCCATAAACAGGATGTCAGAAAGGGAATTCAGGCTAACAATTTTCCAGGCAATGGCTAGGTTGGAGAAAGCCTTTGATGACAAAATGATTGGGCATTGATTAAGGCAGAAGTGAAAGCCACCAGGGACAATGCTAACAATGCTCTCAGTGAGCTCCAATCTGATCTATATTCTCTAACAGCTAGGGTAACTGAGGCAGAAGATGGAATTAGTGATCTGGAGAGTAAACTGATAGAGAAAAAGGATCAGGAGGAAGCCTGGAACAAACAGCTTAGAAGCTACGAAAAAAAGAATTAGGGAAATAAATGACGCCATGAAATGTTCCAATGTCAGAATTATTGGAATCCCTGAGGGGGAGGAGAAAGGAAGAAGACTAGAGGATATAGTTGAACAAATTCTCCATGAAAATTTTCCCAATCTTGCGAATGGAACCACCGTTCGTGTCCTAGAGGCAGAAAGGTCTCCCCACAAGATCACAGAATCTAGAAAGACCTCAAGACCCTGAGAGTGAAAATGATGAATCATTATTGTAGACATGAGCTCTTGAAAGCAGCTAGGGGAAAGAGATTCCTTACATACAGAGGAAGGCCATCAGAATAACGTCAGACCTGTCCACAGAAACCTGGCAAGCCAGAAAGGGCTGGCAAGTTGTATTCAGGGCACTAAATGAGAAGAAAATGCATTCAAGAATACTTTATCCAGAAAAACTGACATTCAAAAGAGAAAAAGAGCTTTCAAGATTGGCAAGGTTTAAAAACTATGTGACCACCAAGCTGGCACTACAAGAAATATTAAGGGGGTTCTATAAAAGAGGAAAAAACCCAAGAATGTCATTGAACAGAAATATATGGAGACAATCTACAGAAACAAAGACTTCCCAGGTAACATGATGTCAATAAAAACGTATCTCTCAATAATCACTCTCAACATGAATGGCCTAAATGTGCCCATAAAACACCACAGAATTGCAGATTGCATAAAACGACAGGACCCACCCATATGTTGTCTACAAGAGACCCATTTTGAACCTAAGGATACATCCAGACTAAAAGTGAAGGGATGGAGAAGCATCTTTCATGCCAATGGGCCTCAAAAGAAGGCTGGGGTAGCGATTCTCATATCAGATGAATCAGATTTTAAACCAAAGACTGTAGTCAGAGATAGATGGACACTACATCATTTTTAAAGGGTCTATCCACCAAGAAGATCTAACAATTATAAATACTTATGCCCCCAATATGGGAGCAGCCACTTACATAAGAAAACTGTTAATCAAGATAAAGAGACATATTGATATGAATACATTAATCGTAGGGGATCTTAACACATGACTCTCAGTAATAGATCATCCAAGCAGAAAATCGATAAAGGAACAAGAGCATTGAATGACACATTGGACCAGATGGATCTCATAGATATATACAGAACATTCCACCCTCAAACAACAGAATACTGGTTCTTCTTGCATGCACATGAAACCTTCTCCAGAATAGACCACATACTGGGTCACAAATCAGGACTTAACTGATACCAAAAGACTGAGATTATTCCCTGCATATTCTCAGATCACAATGCTTTGAAACTGGAGCTCAACCACAAGAAAAATGTCAGAAGGATTTCAAACACCTGGAAGCTAAAGGCCACCTTGCTTAAGAATGGTTGGATTAACCAGGAAATCAAAGAAGAACTTAAACAATTCATGGAAACCAATGAGAATGAAGACACTTCAGTCCAAAACCTATGTGATACAGCAAAGGTGGCCCTAAGGGAGAAATACATAGCCATCCAAGCCTCCCTCAAAAAAAACCTGAAACATCCAGAATACACCAGCTGTCATTACACCTTAAAGAACTGGAGAGTCAACAATAAATTAAGCCAAGTCCACACACAAGAGGGGAAATAATCAAGATTGGAGCAGAGATCAATGAGATAGAAACTAGAGATACAGTAGAACACATCAATGAAACTAGAAGCTGGTTTTTTGAAGGAATTAATAAGATCAATAAACCATTGGCCAAACTAATCCAAAGGAAAAGAGCAAAGACCCAAATTAATAAAACTAGTTTCAACTAAATGAAAAGGGAGAGATCGCAACTAACACCAAGGAAATAGAATCATCAGAAATTATTACCAACAGTTATATGCCAATATGTTAAGCAACCCAGATGAAATGGATGCATTCCCAGAAAACTATAAACTTCCAAAATTGAACCAGGAAGAAATTGATAACCTGAATAGACTGATATCTAGTAACGAAATTGAAGCAGTGATCAAAAACCTCCCCCAAAACAAGAGCCCAGGACCTGACAGATTCCCTGGGGAATTCTACCAAACTTTCAAAAAAGAAATGACACCTATTATTCTCCTGAAGCTGTTTCAAAAAATTGAAGCAGAAGGAAAACTTCCAGACTCTTTTTATGAAGACAACATTACCCTGATCCCCAAACCAGGCAAAGTCCCCACCAAAAAGGAGAATTTCAGACCAATATCCCTGATGAATATGGATGCCAAGATTCTCAAAAAGATCCTAGCCAAAAGGATCCAACAGCACATTAAAATGATTATCCACCATAACCAGGTGGGATTCATCCCTGGGATGCAAGGGCGGTTCAACATTCACAAATCAATCAATGTGATAGAACAGATCAATGAGAAGGGAGAAGAACCACATGGTCCTCTCAATTGATGCAGAAGAAGCATTTGACAAGATATAGCATCTGTTCCTGATTAAAACGCTTCAAAGTATAGGGATAGAGGGAACATTCCTCAACTTCCTAAAAGCTATTTATGAAAAACCCACAGTGAATATCATCTTCAATGAAAAAAAGCTGACAGCCTTCCCTGTGAGATCGGGAACATGAAAAGGATGTGCTCTCTCACCACTCTTGTACAACATAGTGTTAGAAGTCCTAGCAACAGCAATCAGACAACAAAGAGAAATAAAATGTATTCAATCTCAACATGAGGCAGGAATCCATCAGAATCCTAGAGGAGAACATAGGCAGTGACCTCTCTGACATCGGCCACTGCATCTTCTTTCAAGTTATGTCTCCAAAGGCAAAGGAAACAAAAGAGAAAATGAACTTTTGGGACTTCATCATGATCAAAAGCTTCTGCACAGCAAAGGAAACAGTCAACAAAACGAAAGGCAACCGAGAGAATGGGAGAAGCTATTTGGAAATGACAGTACAGGCAAAGAGCTGTTATGCAGGATCTATAAAGAACTCCTCAAACTCAACACACACAAAACAGATAATCATGTCAAAAAATGGGCAGAAGACATGAACAGACACTTCTCCAATGAAGACATACAGATGGCTAACAGACACACGAAAAAATATTCATCATCACTAGCAATCAAGGAGATTCGAATCAAAACCACATTGAGATACCACCTTACACCAGTTAGAATGGCCAAAATTAATGAGACAGAAAACAACAAGTGTTGGAGAGGATGTGGAGAAAGGGGAACCCTCTTACACCATTGGTGGGAATGCAAGTAGGTGCAACCACTTTGGAGAACAGTGTGGAGATTCCTTTAGAAATTAAAAATAGAGCTTCCCTATGACCCTGAAATTGCACTACTGGGTATTTACCCCAAAGATACAGATGTAGTGAAAAGAAGGGCCATCTGTACCCCCAATGTTCATAGCAGCAATGGCCACAGTCGCCAAACTGTGGAAAGAACCAAGATGCCCTTCAACGGATGAATGGATAAGGAAGATGTGGTCCATATACACTATGGAGTATGATGCCTCCATCAGAAATGGTGAATACCCAACTTTTGTATCAACACGGACGGGACTGGAAGAGATCATGCTGAGTGAAGTAAGTCAAGCAGAGAGAGTCAGTTATCATATGGTTTCACTTACTTGTGGAGCTTAAGGAATAACACAGAGGACATGGGGAGCTGGAAAGGAGAAGGGAGTTGGGGGAAATTGGAGGGGGAGATGAACCATGAGAGATGGTGGACTCTGAGAAACAATTTGAGGGTTTTTGAGGGGCGGGGGGGGTAGGAGGTTGGGTGAGCCTGGTGGTGGGTATTATGGAGGGCACGTATTGCATGGAGCACAGGGTGGGGTGCATAAACAATGAATTCTGGAACACTGAAAAGAAATTTTAAAAATAAATAAAAATTAAAAAAAATACATGATTAAAAAAAGAGTCTCTTCTGGTTTGTCTCCCTCCTGATCCCATCTTGTTTCTTTTTTACGTTCCCTACCTTCCAATCCCCCCCCCGCCTCTCAAATTCCTCATATCAAGGAGATCATATGATTATTATCTTTCTCTGATTGACTTATTTCACTTAGCATAATGCCCTCTAGTTCCATCCATGTTGTTTGAATGGGAAGAGTTCAATTTTTTGATGGCTGCATAGTGTTCCATTGTATATATACACCACTTCTTCTTTATCCATTCATCTGTTGATGGACATCTAGGTTCTTTCCATAGTTTGGCTATTGTGGACCTTGCTGCTATGAACATTCAGGTGCACGTGCCCCTTTGGATCACTGCATTTATATCTTTTTTTTTCTTTTTTTTTAAGCTTTATTTAAACATATAATGTAACCCCACCACCCTCTCCCAACCCCTCTCCCTCCCACCCCCCTCAGTTTGTTTTATGACATTAAGAGTCTCTTTTGGTTTGTCTCCCTCCCTATCACTTCTTGTTTCATTTTTTCTTTTCCTACCACCTTAACCCCCACCCCCGTTGCATCTCCACTTCCTCATATCAGGGAGATCATGCGATAGTTGTCTTTCTCCAGTTGACTTATTTCACTAAGTATAATATGCTCTAGTTCCATCCATGTCGTTGCAAATGGTAAGATTTCATTTCTTTTGATGGCTGCATAGAATTCCATTGTATATATATATCACATCTTCTTTACCCATTCATCTGTTGATGGACATCTAGGTTCTTTCCATAGTTTGGCTGTTGTGGACATTGCTGCTATAAACATTTGGGTACACGTGCCCCTCTGGATCACTACATTTGTATCTTTAGGGTAAATACCCAGTAGTGCAATTGCTGGGTCATAAGGTAGCTCTATTTTCAACTTTTTGAGGAACCTCCATGCTGTTTTCCAGAGCGGCTGCACCAGCTTGCATTCCCACCAACAGTGTAGGAGGGTTCCCCTTTCTCCACATCCTCGCCAGCATCTGTCATTCCCTGACTTGTTAGTTTTAGCCATGCTGACCGGTGTGAGGTGGGATCTCATTGTGGTTTTGATTTGTATTTCTCTGATGCCAGCACTCTATTTTCTTTTAAGAGTTTTAACGTTTTAGGTCTTGCCTTAAGTCTTTGATCTATTTTCAGTTAGTTTTTGTACACACGTTAGAGAAGGTTCCAACTTCATTCTCTTGCGTGTGGATGTCCAATTTTCCCAGCACCATTTATTGGAAATATTTAAAATATTTTCCCCCACTGAATCCTCTTGGCACCCTTGTCCAAAATCATTTGACTTCAAAACTGAGGGATCATTTCTGGACTCCTTACTCTATTCCATTGGTTTATGTGTTTGTCTTCATGCCAGGACCACACTGTTTAGATTGCTGTATCTTTGTAGTAAATTTTGAAATCACGTGGTGTGAGTCCTCAAACCTTGTTCTTATTTTTCAAGATTGTTTTGACTGTTCAGTGTTCTTTGAGATTCCATATAAGTTATGGGATTGGTTTTTCTATTTCAGTAGAAAATGTGATTGGGATTTTGATAGGATTTGCAATGAGTCTGTAGATCACTTGGGGATAATATTGACATCTTTACAATATTAAGTCTTCCCATTCATGAACATCAATGTGTTTCCATTTATTTAAGTTTTTAAAAAAATTTCTTTCAGCAATGGCTTGTAGTCTTTACTGTATAAGTCTTCTATCTCCTTGGTTAAGTTTGTTCCTAATATTTTCTTCTTTTTGATGCTATTGCAAATGGAATTGTGTTCTTAATTTCCTTTTCACATTGTTCATGGTTAGTGTATAGAAATGCAACTAGTTCTTGTGTGTTGATTTGTATCCTACTATTTCATTGAATTTATTGTTCTAACAGTGTGTGTGTGTGTGTGTGTGTGTGTGTGTGTGTGTGTGTGAAATCTATGGGGTTTTCTACATATAAGATCATATCATCTGTAAACAGATAATTTTACTTCTTCCTTTCCAATTTGGATGACTTTTGTTTCTCATTCTTGCCAATTTCCTGTTGAGAATTTCCAGTACTATGTTGAATAGAAGTGGTGAAAATGAATATCCTTTCTTTGTTCCTGATTTTAGGGGAAAAGTTCTCACACTTGAGTATGATGTTTGCTGTTGGTCTTCTGTATGTGGCTTTTGATATGTTGAGGTAGTTTCCTTGTTTCCCTGGCTTGTTGAGTAGTTTTTCAAGTGATGTATGTGTGTTCAGTTTTGTCCAATGTCTTTTGTGCATCAGTTGAGATGATCATGTGTTTTCTTGCCTTCGTTATGTTAATGTGGTGTATTACATAGTTCAATTTTTGTATGTTGAAACATCCTTACATTCTAGGAATGTATCCCACTTTGTCATGGTGTATGATCCTTTCAATATGCTGCTGGATTTGGCTTGCTAGTATTTGTTGAGGACTTTTGCATCAGAGTTCCTAAGGGACATTGGTCTGTGGTTTTCTTTATTGTCTTTGGTTTTGATATAAGGGTCAAGCTAGCTTCATAGAACAAATAGCAAGTGCTCCTTCCTCTTCAATATTTTGGAAAAGTTTGAGATTAGTATTTGTTTCTCCTTAAATATTTGGTAGAATTCACCCACAAGACCATTAGGTCCAGAGCTTTTATTTGTTGGTATTTTGATTAACAGGCCCAATTTCCTTATCAGTTATAGATCTGTTCAGGTTTTTTATTTCTTCATTATTTAGTCTTAGGTTATGGACTTCTAGGAATTCATCCATCTCATGTAGGTTATCCAATGTGTTGGTGTATTGCTGCTTGTAGCATTCTCTTAAGATCCTTTTAATTCTGTTTTCAATTTCACTAATCCTTAACTATTTTCCAGTTTCCCTTGTGACTTCTACTTTGATCCTTTGGTTGCTTAAGAGAGTGTTGTTTAAGTTACACAAATGTATGTATGCATGTATTTTTCACTTTTACTGTTGTAAAAGTGAAGATTTCCACCTTTATCTCAATGTAGTCAGAGAAGATACTGTATGATATTTATCTTTTAAAACCTACTGGGACTTAATTTGTGGCCTAACTTATGGTTCTACCTGGAGAATGCCCCATGTACACTTGACAAGAAGGTGTGTGTTGTTGTTGTTGTTGTTGTGTGGGGTGATGTGTGTGTGTGTGTGTGTGTGTGTGTGTGTGTGATCTGGTTGGCTTATTGTGTTGCTCAAGTCCTTGATCTTTACTTACCTTCTGTCTTGTTCTCTTCATTATTGGAAATGGGGTACTGAAGCTTCTGACTATTATTATAGATATATCAGTCTCTCACTTTAATCCTGCACATTTTGCTCTGTATATTTTACTGGTCTGTCATTAAGTGTGCAATAGTTCGGAACTGTTGCATTTTTTTAAAGTATGTTCAGTTACCTAACATGTAGTACATCATTAGTTCTTTTAAAAAATTTTACTTATTTT
The DNA here is from genome assembly GCA_003697995.1 of Taxidea taxus jeffersonii. Classification (NCBI taxonomy): domain Eukaryota; kingdom Metazoa; phylum Chordata; class Mammalia; order Carnivora; family Mustelidae; genus Taxidea; species Taxidea taxus. The sequence goes on along the minus strand of ML110624.1, from coordinate 39,500 downwards.
TATAAAATTTCTTTTCAGTGTTCCAGAATTCATTGTTTATGCACCACACCCAGTGCTCCATGCAATTCGTGCCCTCCTTAATACCCACCACCAGGCTCACCCGACCTCCTACCCCCCGCCCCTCCAAAACCCTCAGATTGTTTCTCAGAGTCCACAGTCTCTCATGGTTCATCTCCTCCTCCAATTCCCCCCAACTCCCTTCTCCTCTCCATCTCCCCATGTCCTCTGTGTTATTCCTTATGCTCCACAAGTAAGTGAAACCATATGATAATTGACTCTCTCTGCTTGACTTTTTTCACTCAGCATAATCTCCTCCAGTCCTGTCCATGTTGATACAGAAGTTGGGTGTTCATCCTTTCTAATGGAGGCATAATACTCCGTAGTGTATATGGACCACATCTTCCTTATCCATTCATCCGTTGAAGGGCATCTTCATTCTTTCCACAGTTTGGCGACTGTGGCCATTGCTGCTATGAACATTGGGGTACAGATGGCCCTTCTGTTCACTACATCTGAATCTTTGGGGTAAATACCCAGTAGTGTAATTGCAGAGTTATAGGGTAGCTCTATTTTTAATTTCTTAAGGAATCTCCACACTGTTTTCCAAATTGGCTGCACCAACTTTCATTCCCACCAGCAGTGTAAGAGGGTTGCCCTTTCTGCACATCCTCTCCAACACATGTTGTTTTCTGACTCTTTAATTTTGGCCATTCTAACTAGTGTAAGGTGGTATCTCAATGTAGTTTTGATTCGAATCTCCCTGATGGCTAATGATGATGAACATTTTTTCAGGTGTCTGTTAGCCATTTGTATGTCTTCATTGGAGAAGTGTCTGTTCATGTCTTCTGCCCATTTTTGACATGATTATCTGTTTTGTGTGTGTTGAGTTTGAGGAGTTCTTTATAGATCCTGCATAACAGCCCTTTGTCTGTCGTGTCATTTACAAATATCTTCTCCCATTCTCTCGGTTGCCTTTCGTTTTGTTGACTGTTTCCTTTGCTGTGCAGAAGCTTTTGATCATGATGAAGTTCCCCAAATTCATTTTCTCTTTTGTTTCCTTTGCCTTTGGAGACATATCTTGAAAGAAGTTGCTGTGGCCGATGTCGAAGAGGTCACTGCCTATGTTCTCCTCTAGGATTCTGATGGATTCCTGCCTCATGTTGAGGAATTTTATCCATTTCAAATTTATCTTTATGTATGGTATAAGAGAATGGTCGAGTTTCATTCTTCTGCACATAGCTGTCCAATTTTCCCAGCACGATTTATTGCAGAGACTGTCCTTTTTCCACTGTATATTTTTTCCTGCTTTGTTGAAGATTATTTGACCATAGAGTTTAGGGTCCATATCTGGGCTCTCTACTCTATTCCACTGGTCTATGTGTCTGTTTTTATGCCAGTACCAAGCTGTCTTGGTGATCACAGCTTCATAGTGAGCCTTGAAATCAGGCAACGTGATACCCCCAGTTTTATTTTTCTTTTTCAACATTTCCTTAGCAATTCGGGGTCTCTTCTAATTCCATACAAATTTTAGGATTGTTTGCACCAGATCTTTGAAAAATGCTGGTGGAATTTTCATTGAAATGGCATTGAAAGTATAGATTGCTCTAGGCATTATAGACATTTTCACAATGTGTATTCTTCCGATCCATGAGCATGGAATGCTTTTCCATCTCTTTGTGTCTTCTTCAATTTCTTTCATTAGTGTTCTATAGTTCCTTGAGTACAGATCCTTTACCCCTTTGGTTAGGTTTATTCCCAGATATCTTATGGTTCTTGGTGTCATAGTAAATGGAATTGATTCTCTAATTTCCCTTTCTGTATTTTCATTGTTAGTGTTTTTGATGTAGTGTTCAATGATTCAGTAATTGTGCTAAAACCCGGTGCTCCTCAGAACACGTGCCCTCCTTAATACCCATCACCTGGTCACCCCATACCCCACCTCTCCCTTCTGTAACCCTCAGTTTGTTTCCCAGAGGTAAGAGTCTTTTATGGATTGTTCCCCTCTCTGATTTCTTCCCATTCAGTTTTCCCTCCTATCCCTTATGCTCCTCTGCCCTGTTTTTTAGATTCCACATATGAGTGAAACAATATGACAGTTGTCTTTCTTTGACTGACTTACTTCACTTGGCATTATACCCTTCATTTCTATCCACATCAATGTAAATGGTATGTATTCATCTTTTCTAACGGCTGAGTAATATTCCATTTATATATGAACTACATCTTTTTTATCCATTCGTTTATTGATGGATGTCTTAGCTCCTTCTACAGTTTGGTTATTGTGGACATTGCTGCTATGAACACTGGGGTGCATGTGCCCCTTCTTTTATGACATCTGTATCTTTGGGGTGAATACTCCGTAGTGCAATTGCTGAGTCGTAGGGTAGCTCTGTTTTTAACGTTTTGAGGAAACTCCATACTGTTTTCCAGAGTGGCTGCACCAGTTTATATTCCCATTCAGAGTGTAAGAGCGTGCTCACTTCAGCAGCACATATACTAAAACAGTATAAGAGGGTTCACCTTTCTCCACGTCCTCACCAACACATGTTGTTTTCTGACTCTTTAATTTTGGCCATTCTAACTGGTGTAAGGTTGTATCTCAATGTGGTTTTGATTTGAATCTCCCTGATGGCTAATGATGTTGAACATTTTTCAGGTGTCTGTTAGCCATTTGTATGTCTTCATTGAAGAGGTGTCTGTTCATGTCTTCTGCCCATTTCTTGACTGGATTCATTGTTTCTTGGGTGTTTACTTTGATAAGTTCTTTGTAGATCTTGGATACTAGGCCTTTATCTGTAATGCCATTTACAAATATCTTCTCTCATTCCACAGGTTGCCTTTTAGTTTTGTTGACTGTTTCCTTTGATGTGCAGAAGCTTTTTATTTTGCTGAAGGCCCTGTTGTTCATCCTCCCTTTTGTTTCCCTTTGGACAGAACTTCTTTGGAGACATGTCTAGCAAGAAATTGCTGTAACCGAAGTTGAAGGGGTTACTGCCTGTGTTCTTCTCTAGGATTTTGATGGATTCCTGTCTCACATTTAGATAATTCATCCATTTAGACTTTGTCTTTGTTTATGATGTTAGAGAATGGTGCATTTTCATTCTTCTGCATGGGGCTGCCCAATTTTGACCAACACCATTTACTGAAGAAACTGTCTTTTTCCATTGGATATTTTTCCCGATTTGCTGAAGATTAGTTGACCATAGAGTTGGGGGTCCAATTCTGTGTTCTCTATTCTGTTCCATTGATCTATGTGTCTGTTTTTGTGCCAGTGCCATGATACCTTCATGTCAGAATTTTGTAATACAGCTTGAACTCAGGCAACATGATGCCTCCAGCTTTGGTTTTCTTTCTTTTTTAAAAATTTTATTTTATTTTTTCAGTGTTCCAAGGTTCATTGTTTATGCACCACACCCAGTGCTCCGTGCATACATGCCCCCCATAATACCCACCACCAGGCTCACCTAACCTCCCACCTCTCTCTGCTCCAAAACCTTCAGTTTGTTTCTCAGAGTCCACTATCTTTCATGGTTCTTCTCCCCCTCCAATTTCCACCAACTCCCTTCTCTTCTTCATCTCCCCATGTCCTCCGTGGTATTCCTTATGCTCCACAAATAAGTGAAACCATATGATAATTGACTCTTTCTGCTTGACTTATTTCACTCAGCATGATCTCTTCCAGTCCCGTCCATGTTGATACAAAAGCTGGGTATTCATCCTTTCTGATGGAGGCATCATACTCCATAGTGTATATGGACCACATCTTCCTTATCCATTCATCCGTTGAAGGGCATCTTGGTTCTTTCCACAGTTTGGCGACTATGGCCATTGCTGCTATGAACATTGGGGGTACAGATGGCCCTTCTCTTCACTACATCTGTATCTTTGGGGTAAATACCCATTAGTGCAATTGCAGGGTCATAGGGAATCTCTATTTTTAATTTCATAAGGAATCTCCAAACTGTTTTCCAAATTGGCTGCACCAACTTTCATTCCCACCAGCAGTGTAAGAGTGTTCCCCTTTCTGCACATCCTCCCCAACACTTGTTTTCTGTCTTGCTAATTTTGGCCATTCTAACTAGTGTAAGTTGGTATCTCAATGTGGTTTTGATTTGAATCTCCCTGATGGCTAGTGATGATGAACATTTTTTCATTTGTCTGTTGGCCATTTGTACGTCTTCATTGGAGAAGTGTCTGTTCATGTCTTCTGCCCATTTTTGACATGATCGTGTGTTTTTTGTGTGTTGAGTTTGAGGAGTTCTTTACAGATCCTGCATAACGGCCCTTTGTCTGTAGTGTCATTCGCGAATATCTTCTCCCATTCCGTAGGTTGTCTCTTGGTTTTGTTGACTGTTTCCTTTGATGTGCAGAAGCTCTTAATCTTGATGGAGTCCCAAAAGTTCATTTTCTCTTTTGTTTCCTTTGCCTTTGGAGACATGTCTTGAAAGAAGTTGCTGTGTCTGATGTCGGAGAGGTTACTGCCTGTGTTCTCCTCTAGGATTCTGATGGATTCCTGCCTCACGTTGAGGTCTTTTATCCATTTCAAGTTTATCTTCGTGTATGGTGTAAGAGAATGGTCGAGTTTCATTCTTCTGCACATAGCTGTCCAATTTTCCCAGCACCATTTTTTGAAGAGACGTCTTTTTTCCACTGGATATTTTTTCCTGATTTGTCAAAGATTATTTGACCATAGACTTGTGGGTCTATATCTGGGCTCTCTATGCTGTCTATGACAGCATTTTAAGAGGCCCCATATCCTGCAGCCAGAGGACAAATATTACTGAGAATGGGGCTTAGCACCCAATCAAAAAGTGGCAATGATTGCAGCAAAAGCTGAATTCAAAGTCCCAGAGGTGCCTTCCATAAAGGAAAGGGTCTAGAGTGAAGGAGTGGGACCCCAAGTCCTGGGATGAGCACAATTGATTCGGGGTCTGAGGTCATGAAGAAGCGGAAGTGCGGGCTTCTGCACGAGGTGCAGACCCCATCCCACAGAAGTGCTGCCAAACCTGAAGGAAATGACACTGTCCAGGTATAATCATGCCATTGTCACCACATAACAAAGTACACTTCATCTTTGGGAATGTGTTGGGTATTCTTTTATGGCCATAGTATGGAACAATGAGTGGATGTGCTGCAAGGCTCAGGGTGTGTGTGGGATACTGCAGTGTCTCTTCCCAATGCCTGTGTGCCGCCAGCGGGTCGAATTCTTGGTGGAATGCTACCATGGAGTGCATCTTTACTAATGCTTATCTGCCCACTCTGTGCCTACAGAGGCAGGTGGTGAGACCTTCCATGACAACTGTGACTCTGTCATCTTCCTACAGGTTGGTCCATTTCTCTCTCTGTATTTGGAGAACTGTAGTCCAGGTGTGTGCACATGGAGAGCTGGGTCATCCCTCTTCGGGTCTCCTAATGCTTTTTGCCTTAAAGTCTGTTTTACTTGAAATCAGCTTTCCTTGGGTGAATATCACTGAGCCTAACCAGCTTCATATTTCATAATAAAAAACAGAACATAAGGGGTGCCTGGGGGGGGGGCTCAGTTGGTTGGGCATCAGCCTTCAGCTCAGGTCATGTTCTCAGGAGCCTGGGATCAAGTTCTGCGTTGGGCTCTCTGTGCTCACTGGGGAGTCTGCTTCTCTCTCTTCCCTTCCCCCACACTAAAGCTCTCCCAAATAAATAAATGGAAAAAACCATAAAACAGAAAAAACACATTATACATAGAAATATTCCCTGCACACCTTTGACAAGTAAGTAGAGCCTCCAGCCTATTTATATTGGAGCTCGTGAGCTACCTGTGTGTGGGGATTCATGTATTTCATCAGGTTTGGAAGGCTTTGGGCCATTATTTAATCTATTACGTGCATGTGTATTTGTCTCGATATGCTAGAAACCATGGATTCAAACGGATGCACCCAACCTACCCCCAGCACGGGACCCATCCAGTTCTTTCCCTCTCAGGGACTATGGGTCCCTCTGATCCTCCACTAGTCTGGACTTGTTTACTTACCTGGTTGGCCCCTGGGTGCACCAACCTCCTGTCCCTGCTCACCCGGACACCTTCCTGTCATCTCCAGTGTGGAGGTCTGGGTTGCCCCCTCGGGACCTCCAGACCCTGTTTCAGACCTCACTTCTCAGTCTGGGTGGGGCTCTGAGCTCTGATTCAGGGGTAAAGTGCTCAGGAAAGGAAAGGATCCAGGTTCCATAGCGTCCCCCCCAATTCATGCCCAGCCAGAGCCTGTAACTGTGACCATATTTGGACATGGGATCCTTGAAGATGTAATCAAGTTACGATGAGGCCATATATGATTGGGTGGGCCCTCCATCCAGTAGGGCCACCGTCCTTCTAAGAAGAGGGACATGTAAGACACAGCGACACGGGCTAAGTGCTATGTGAGGCAGAGATCGGTGCGACACGTCCAAGGCCGAGGGATGCTGTCGTGGGCAGCCACCTGAGGCTGGAAAGGGCAGGGGTGGCGCCTCGAGGTGCGGGGGGAGCGTGGCCCTCCCACACCATGATGCCAGGCTTCGGGCTTCCAGAGCTGCGTGAGGCGGCCTCATGGCTGCATGATGGGGGCACAGTCTCTGTGGTGGCCCAGTTTTGCTCCTGCATCGACCGCACGTGTCACCCTGCCTGGAGGACGATGCAGGTGTCCCCTGCTGCGGTCCCTCGGGACGCCCTCGTGTTCCTTCCACACTCAGCTCTTTCCTCACCTGTCCGCGTGTTCAGCAAACACGATGCTCTTGGCCTCTCTCTTCTTGACTCAAGTCGGATAAAACCCTGCTCCGGGGTTTTCCGTTTTATCTCAGTATTGGTGGGAGAGGTTTATGGGTTCCTTCTGCCGCCTCCTCATCAGCGGTAAGCATCTCTCTCTTCTCGCTCTGTGTGTATTTCGTCCTCTCCTCCTTTCCCCTGGCCCATCCCCTCAGAGGTCTGTCTTTTTTAAGAAACAATTTTGGACTTGCTATGCCTCTCGTTCCTTCTTTTCTCACCTTTTATCGAGGTTTTTTGTTTATACAATGATTATCTCCTTTCTTGCTTTGTGTTTGTTCTCTCGCTCCTATAAATTCAGGCTCCGTGTTAACTCGGTGCTTTCTCTTTTCCAGACACATACGGCTGCAGATTCCTCTTCGGCCGTGATGCGAGACGTGGGCTGGTCCGGTACGTTGGTCGTAGACCCCCGTTCCACTCGCGGTGTTGGCAGGGAGCTTGCTGTGTGATGGGCCCAAACATTTCAGAATTTACAGAGTTATGATCCAGGGCCTAGCAGACGGCGGTTTCTACAAGTTCACGGTGTGCTTGAGGAAAAACCCTCGACTTCTGGGTCAGGGTCCTGTGAAGCGTGCCGGCCCATGCCGTGGTTCTGCTCTCGGCTCTCGCGCCCGCTCTGCCCAGGCCTGGACCTCACGTTGCCACTGACGCTGCTCCTGGGAGGGCAACATGACCTCTGCTGTGCCGCATGCAGGCGTTGTCCTCAGCCCCACGACGGGACCCGTCCATGACGTTGGTCGCCTCTGGAGCCCCTCCCTGTCTGACTCTTGCTGCCAGCCTTGGCACTCCCGGCCTCCCGGCTTGGCCTTCTCTGCACATTTTGTCCTTGCTCATCCCCGCCGCCCCATACAGATAAATGCCGGCCCTGTGCCTATGGTTCCAGATCCGAGTCCCCTCTCTGCCTTCTTCCTGAACGCTGTCCTCCCGGGTTTCACTGTGGGAACCCCAGCCCAGCATCCTTCTTGGATGTCCAATCGGCTGCTCAACTTGCCGTCTGTGGAAGGGAGCTCTTGATTCCCTGATCCCAGAAAGTGGCAATTCCACCCAAGCTGTGGGCCGGGAGGCCCTCTGGGTGCAATTCTGCCTCTGAGCAAACCTGTCTGGTCTTCACTCCTTCAGGATGTGCTTGATCTGAGCCCTGCCCTCTGCGGCCCCTGCCCCCAGCGCACTGCCTCTGTCGCCAGGTCAGACTTCCGCAGTGGTCGCCACCCAAACCCCTCTGTGGGCTTCCCATCCGCTCGGAGTGAGATGCTGGGCTCATGTCTGCCCCAGGACCCTTTCACCTGCTGCCCCTTCTGCCTGCCATGTGGCGCCCCCAGGCCCATGCTGACCCCGCAGCTCAGTCATCCCCTCTAGGAAGTGTCCGGGTCATCCGCCGAATGGCCGCTGGCATTGCCGTCCGTGACCGGCATCCTTGTCTTTCATGGGGCATTTACTCGTTTTCACCTGTGCTGTTTGCCCCTCTTCGGGACCGCGGCGCCGCAGTGCGGGCAGCCGTCTGTGTGTCCGCCGGGCTGCCGCTGGGGCCTGGCTGCAGCCATCCGACTTCCGGGGGGACCTCAGCAAACCTGGGCCTGGCCGTGGGGAGGGAATGGGTGTCGGGGCCTTGGCAGGGAGAACAGAATTCTGGGGTCTGCCCGGGTGCTGGGAGGCCTCAGTCCACAAGCCGGGGGGCAGGACTGGCTCAAACCTTCCCCTCAGACAGCCAGAGAGGGGCATCGGTCGGGCCCCACGCAGGGGGCTGGGTGGTGAACTCCACGCGGGGGACCCGGCTTCTCACGCCTTGATTTAGGGCTGGGAGGGTGGCTGTGTCCTGTTTACCACACAGCTGGAAACAGATGTTTCTGCCCAGGGCGGACGCGTCCAGGCGGGCAAGGCTGCGGTGGCTCGGGGGGGCTGCAGAGCGTGCTGGGAAACGGCCCTCGGCCTGCAGGTCGCGGGGCTGCCTTAGGGCCGGGGCCGCCGCCGGGGAAGGTCCTGAGCTTGTTGGTTGCTCGGAGGGAAACCCCCCAGGCCGGGCCCCACGGGGGCAGTCACATGCCTCCGGCAGACAGATTTCTGTAGTTGGGCCGCGGTCGTTGGTGCTTATTTAGGACAAAAGGGGAAGCCGCGGTAGGAGGCCGCCCCTGGGTTCTTCCGCCGCAGGAATCCGCCTGCCTGGCCAGAGGGGCTGGGGCTCACGTGTGCTTTAGGGCAACGTATTTCAGGGCACTTTGTAAGCATGTTCCCTGGGCAGAAAGAAGCTCAAACGCAGAGCCTCTGGCCCAACCAGGTGCCCACGATGCTCAGGGCAAGACGAGGGTTGGCGGCTTGGTGGGCGGCCCCCTCCCGTTCTCCTCTGCGGATGGGGCTTCACGGTGTCCATCCAAGGGCCTGGGAAAAGCCAGGGGCATCCTTGGGAACAGCCGTGGTCCCACAGGGGCTTCTCCGGGTGAGGCTGGGCCGGAGGATATGGCTCAGGTCTGAAGGCCCAAGTGTGTGCCCTCCCTTGAGGCCGGCCGGACCATTCACTCATTCCTTTGCTCATTCATTCATTCATTCTTTCCGCTACTGGGGATGCTGGCTGTGTGCCTGGGGCCTCGAGGCCAGGCTGGGAGGTGGGCAGAACCAGGAGGCACGAGGCAGGTGGTCCTGGGCAGGCTTGGGTGTGTGGGCCGGGCCGGCAGGCTGGGCTGGGGTGCAGGAGCCCCTACCTCTTTCCTGGTGTAAAGGGAACCCCTTGGCGGGTTTGAGGCTAGGCTCCCGGGACACAGCTGTGTCCTCAGGACACGGCCGAGCGCTGCGGGGGACGCCTGGAGGCTGCCTGGACGATGGGGAGCTCTGGGCGGTGCTCGCGGTGTGCGGGAGGACGGTGGGGATGACTTTGGGGTGACTTTTGGGGTCCATGTGGCAGGAGCTCGTTTACAGAGATGGCTGGGTGGGGGGGTAGGCCTGGGAAGATCTGTAAATCCGTGCCGGGTGGGGCAGAAATGCCAGGAGCCAGGGTGGTCTCGCGCGGCGGGCGGCGCCCCTCACGCGCCTCCTGTGCGCTGGGCTGTGCTCTGTGTGTCGGCGGTTGTCAGGCAGCAGCGGGAAGCACTGTGCTCGCGGCGTGGACTTCCCGGAGAGCGGAAAGAAGAAACCAAGCAGGACGATGGGAAAGGGACCCGCAGAATGTGCCGGGGCAGGGCGGAGAGGAGAACCCAGCAGGGCTGGCAGCGGGCAGGGCGCGTCCCCGTCACGGGCCCCGTGTACAGATTTCTGGTGAATTGTGGGGGAGGCCACGGCCGGAGAAGCCGCCGAGGGCAAGGTGGGCAGGGTGGCCCCACAGGACGTGACCGCGGGCGGGCCCTGAGGACACCGGGGCGGTGGGCCAGCCAGTGCAGGAGATGCGGTGTCCTGCGGGTACACCCAGGGCTGGGGCAGTGGGAGGCGTGCAGGGGAAGGAGGGATCCATGGGAATCTATTCTCAGAGCGTGGCCCGAGCCCCTGGAAGGTGGGGCCCCTGGGCCGGCAGGGGTCAAGGTCAGGCGTGGCCGGTGCGGCCCCTCCTGAGGCCCTGGGAGCCCGTCAGGCTTTCCAGCTTCAGGAGCAGCACCCGGGCTCGCGGCCCTGCCTCCGCCGCACAGCCACAGGAGCTGCCTCGCTCTGGGGCACCGTGCCCTCTCCTATGGGCTCTGTGACGACTGACCCGTTCCGCCGGGACCTTGAGCCCTGACCCTCACGCCTCCGCAAGTGTCTTTGCCCTGGAGTCACGTGCAGTCTGTAGGGGTAATGCGTGCAGGTTTCGGGGCGGAGTCAGCTGACCTCAGCCTGACGTCCAGCTGTGGCATTTTGGGTGTCAGGTGTGGCGCCATGTGCCGTCGAAGTCCGCGTGGAGGGACGAGGTGTGAGCTGGGGCCGTGAGCTTGGAGGGCAGGGGGAGGGTAGAGGCGGCAGGGGTGTCGCTGTGGACCAGCAGGGCTGGGAGCTGGGCTTGGCGTGGCCCCCCTGCACTCTTGCCCCTGGCCAGAGGTGGGGAGGGCAGGAGACACAGGAGTCGTCCGCCACTCTCACCGGCCCCGGTGGCCGCTCCCCGTCCTGCAGCCGGGGACGCTGGGTGACGGCAGGACGGCCGGTGCGGCCCGAGTGCTGAGCCGTGCCAGGGTCTTCTCTAAATCCCTTTGGGCACGACGGCATTTACGGCTCGGCCCGTGCCGTGTGGGGAGTGCGCTCCTGCCCACGGTGCCGGAGGGGCCCAGTGCAGGACGGTTGGGTCGAGCCTGCAGCTGTGGGGCGGGGCGCACACAGAAGGCTCCGTGTGGGGCTGTCCTGACTCCCGGCACCGAGGGCTGTGTCTTCTAGTGGCGTGTGTGAGCCTGTGCGGGCCCGGGCGCTCGTGTCCTGGGCACACGTTTGTGTTCACACGTGAGCACTCCGTGCTGGCAGGGGTGGAGGGCACAGGTGCACTGCTTCTGTCTGTGCACTTGTGCTTGTGTGTGAGCTGTGCCGGTGCACGCACATGTACGCAGGTGTGCCCCACGCGTGTGCCCGCGAGTGTGGGGAGCAGCACCTCCCGTTCCCTTCAGGGCAGAGAGGCCCCCCAGCTTTCTCCCACAGGGGCGGCTCCCACGGCCTGCGCTGCCAGTGCCGCACCCCAGGCCTGGTGTGGATCCTTGGACGCTTGCCCGCAGCCTCCTGGGGCCTGTGCCCGGGGGCAGATGCTGACGACAGAGACGGGGGAAACAGGAGGCACGGAATGAGCAAGGCTGTTTATGGGGCCGGCTGGCCGGCGTGAAGGCAAGGGGCTGCAGCGAGGACCGCTGGCTCGGGGGTGCGCGGGCTCTGACGCCCTCCTCTCTGGGTCTGGTGGCTAAGCTCTGCACAGAGGCAGGCAGAGGTGCGCTGGGGATGGGCAGAGATGGGCCTGATGTCCAGGCGGGGCCCCTTTGCCCTTGGCGACAGCAGGGAGGCTGAGCGTTGACTCTCCTGGCGTCATTTCACCTGCAGTGAGAGCCCGGGGTCAGGAAGGGGGCAGTGTGAGGGGGAAGGTCCCCAGAGGACAGGGCCCAGGCCCCCGAGTCCTGCCCAGCTGAGTCGATGTGAGCCGGCGCCCAGCCTCTGTTCCACCGTAGGGGCCGGGCGGCGGCGGAGGGAGGGGGCCTGTGAGCTCTCGGGCGGAGGCCCTGGGCCTGCGTCTGTGGCCCGTGATGGCCGTGTACTCCTCCCGCTCCCTGCAGGCTCCCCGGGCCAGCCCAGCATGTCCCCAGCCCTGCACACGGGGGGCGCCGGCTGCCTTACCTTGAGGAAGGTGACAAAGCCGCTGTAGAGCAGAGTGAGCAGGAAGAGGGCTGCAAACGTGGGCCACAGCCCGCCGGCGTCCTCCAGGTCCGTGGCGTCCCCCCTGCTCTCGTCGTGGCTCTGCGGGGGTGGAGGGGTCACGGCCAGACCTGGGGAGCGAGGGCACACTGGTGAGGAGGTTCAGCCCCCCGAGCAGGGGGTGCTGAGGGACAGGCCACTTCTCTGGGACGCCCCCTCCTGATGTGCACCTGTGAACCTTCTCCCTGCCCCCCTGCCCCGCACCTGGGGCTCCGCAGAGCCCGGCGGGCCCGGCACCGAGCCGCGCCACAGACCACACGCAAACATCCCGGCGCGCAACAGCCCGCGTGAGAAGTGTGAGCGGCCGGTGGGTGGCCCTCAGCAGGTGTAGACACCCGGGCAGGCTGGCGGGCCCTGGGGCTGGCCAGGTCCCCTCAGAGTGACCGGAGGCTCCCTAGGGCCTTGAAGCAAGGGCCAGGCACGGCCAGCACACCCCTCCCCTGGTGGGCAGCGCTCGCGGGAGCCGTCCCAAGGCAAAGGGCTCCTGGGCGTCTGCCCAACACGCATACTCTGAGGCTCCACGCTGCTTGGTCAGGGCTGTGGACAGCGCGCCTGGGGCTCCCGTGCCACGGGCCCAGGAAGCAAGTGTGGACATCGTGTGGACCTTGCAAGCGTACAGCGGTCTGTTGAATCTAGTAATAAAGCACAGGTTCCGCGTCTCTCAGTTTTCTAGTAACTGCATCCTGTCGTGTTCTGCAAAGGTGTCCATCCGTGGTGGAGGAAACATTACGGAAGGCGATGGTCCTTGCCCAGGTAGTTTGGGAAAGCTCGTTCCAGGCAGGTGGAAGGGACTGGTGAACAGCTGGGGGCTCAGCCAGACGTGACAACGGTCACCTGTGGCCAGAGCACCGTCCAGGGCAAGGCAGGGGTTCTGGTCCCCCGTGAGGGTGGCCGACCGAGCCTGGTGGCAGGAAGGGCTGGGACAGGAGGGAGGGCGGGTGACATGCCTCCTTTCAGCCTTCCCTGCGGCAGGGTAGCACGGACCGGTGGGCATTCTGTGAGGCCAGAGAAGCCCGAGACGGGGTCTGGACATGACCTGCCTTTAATCACTGTCTGGATCTCCTTGTGACTTTTTATGCAGATCATGGGGAGGTTTTTCTGCTTCATGTCTTAACTCGTGTGTGTGCTGGGCGCTGTGCACAAGCCACTAGCAGAGGGTCACGTGGGTGGACACGCGCACGTCCCACGGGGGGGGGGGGGGGCGGACGTGTGGAATCGGGGCTCGGGCTGGCCTGGGAGGCAGGACAGGTCGTTCAACTCCAGTGTCTGGGGAGAGGTCAGGACCCTCCCTCCGCACGGACATCAGGATCTAAGCACCATGCAGGACTGGAGATGTGACCCAGCTCTGCTCCCTGCTGTGGACACCGAGCGAAGGTCCTGTGTAGGGCCGTCAGAGGTGGAAAGGATGCCTTTGGGGTTCACCCCATGCTCAGGGTGGGGATCGCATTCCTCTGTCCCCCCATGCCCCAGGGTGGGGCTCCTGTCCCTCTGTGCCCTTGTCCAGGGTGGGGTAAGGTGGCTGACAATGTCCTCTTTCTTGGAGTCAGGTCAGCTGACCGTCTGTGAGTCCCCAGCCCTGTAGTGGCTTTAACGAAGCAGGGTTCATAGAGGGCATGTGGTGTCTCTGAGCTCCTGCAGGCCAGACTGTCCTTCCTTTTCTCCTACGTCCTAACTGGAGGCTCAGAAATCCCTTCGCTGTGGAGCCAGGCTGGGCTGTGGGGGAAGGCTTGCAGCAGGACACCAGCAGGGAGGCACTGTGATTAGCAGGGGCAAGTCCTGGGTGGGGCTGAGGGAGGCAGGGGCTCCGGTGGGGCCGAGGGAAGCAGGGGCTCCAGGTGTCGGCACCGCGGAGAGCCCCTGCCTCTGTCTGTGGGACCTGCGTGCATGCAGCCCTCGCATGAGGTGGGGAGCAGGACCAGCTTGGGAGGGGGTGTGTGTAACTTTACTGCGATCCTGCGGAGCACAAATGTCCCCCAGTGTGTCAGGCCTGTGCTGCGTGTTCCCCAAGCACACCCTGGTTGGAAACAGGGGGCCTGTGCTGGCCTGTGGATGTAGGATGGGGGAGGCTGGGGGTCCTGTGAGGAGAGCAAGCAGGACCCCGAGAAGGAGCAAAGCCACAGCTGCAGGAGGAGGGGCTGAGACCCTGTTGAGCCATGGAGGACGGGCTCATTCCAAGGGGTCGAGGTTGCCTAAACCAGCCGAGCGGTTCCAGCCACCCCCACCTGGCTGGAGGAGGGGTCCAGGAGATATGCACAGGACCCCAGCTGCCTCCCTGGGCAGGCCCACCTGCATGGCTCAGCCTTTCGTGGGCTGCTGAGGGCTGGGCCCTCCCAGAGGGGGCCCTGGGGCCAGGCTCCCTGTACCCTCCAGACTGTGTGACCTTGGCAGGGGGTTCTGCCCTGCCAGAAGATGTGGCATGTGTGGTCTCTGAGGCTCTGAGTCCATGTGTGCGCACAGGACGCACAGCTGTGGGCACAGGGCGAGGGCAGAGCTGGGCACTGGAGGGGCTCGGCCACCCCTGCTCGCTCACATGGCTCTGTCACACCCCTGCCCTGCTCCACACATGTTCACAGGGGCGGGTACCGGGAGCACCTACTGCCACCACAGGCACAGAGCCACGGTCCGGTGCAGGGAGCCCAAGGGCCAGGCTGCCTCATCTGAGCCGCGGTGAGCCTGCTGGGTAGGCCTGGCCTCTCCACGTGGCTCATCAGTCTCCAACCTTGACTGAGTCTGTGCAGGAGGCGGGTCTAGCCTCACCCGTGACATCGGACCTGGGAGAGGCTGGGTCTGTGCCTCCATCTACGGGTGTAGGAGAGTAGAACCAGGAGGAGGGTCAGCGTGGGCCTGGCCCTCGAGGGAGCCCATGGAGGGAGGATGAGCAGGGCCAGGAGGCTGCTCTGCAGGCTGGAGAACACAGACCCGGGGCATGAGCCATGACAGGAGGCCCAGGGCAGGGGCCATCTAGAGGGAAATGGGGCAACGCTGGGAAGACGGGCGGAGGACCAGGGGTCCCAGCCTTGGGCGGGCAGACAGCGGCTGGCCCCAGGACTTTAAGGGAGGCCTACTGGAGCAGTCCAGGCACGCTGGGGGTTAAAGAGCAGCCCCTCCCTGGGGCTCCCTACAGGCTGCGGCCCACCAGGGCCGAGCCAGGCTGTTGGAGGCTGTGGGGTCAGGGCTATTGTCTTGGAAGGATGCCCACTGCACGGGTTGGGCAGTTGGCAGGGCGTCTGAGCCCGTGGAGCCTGGCACAGCGATCCCACGTGCCCCCCACATTGCTGCCGTGGGCCCCCACTGGGCATCTCCCCCCACCCAGCTCCGAAGGGCAGTCTGGCGCCGGACCACCTGCCACCTCTCCATGAGCAGGGGGAGGACGGCGTCCTGCTGCCTGCTTGGCCTGAGGTGTCCAGCGCTGTCCCACCAGGGCTTTGCTGCACCTGATGGGGCCACCAGGAGGTCTGACAAGGGCCTCAGAGAGGAGAGTAAGTCCTAAGCCTCCCCCATGAGCCCGCACGCGGGTGGGCCTCCATCCCCTCTGCCCTGTAGGCGGCCTGCAGTCGGGGCCTGTTGTGGGCCTGTGCTGGTCAGATGTCCCAGGGCACCGAGGCCAGCACCCACGTCTGGATCTAACGGTTTCCTGAGGTGCTGCCTGTGCCGCACCCAGCCGTGCGGCAGGTCTTTGTGGGAAATGGTTGCTCTTTGCCTGGCAGGGGTGACGGCCACCTCTCAGCCCTCCTAGTCCAGTGTGTGGCGTGTGGGCATGGCACGGTTTGGAGGGACAGGAGCAGAGACGCTGAGCAGGCCAGTGTGGAGCTGTCGGGTGGGTGGCGCAGGGCCTTGGCTGTAGCCCCAGGACCCGGCCGCTCGGCTCCTGGGAGGACTGTCCCTGCCCCCCCGCCCTGTGCTGGGACGAGGCTGGGACGGAAGCCCTCAGGCCCGTGGGCGACTCACCAGCGTCCAGGCTCTGGCTGGTGTTGAACAGCTTCCGGGAGGCGTCGTGCCTCACCACACACGTGTAGGTGGCCGGGCCAGCGCTCTGGGCAGCGAGGACGTGCAGGACGCTCCAGGTCCGGAACGTGCTGTTCCCAGGCTGGGCCACAGGGTGTGCGGTGGCAAAGGCAGCAGGGTCCACCTCTGTGTGGCCCTTGAGCCAGGTGAGGAGGATGTCCGGGGGCGAGAAGCCAGACACCTCACACAGGAGCCAGGAGGCTGCTTGGCGCACGGTCAGGACGCGGACAGTGAGGCTGCTGGGCGCGGTGGCTGCTGCGGGGAGAAGCCTGGTCATGCTTGGGCCACCCGAGGCTTGGGCGAAGCTGGGAGGCCCGGGGAGGGCTGGTGCCCACCCCCTTGGTGCCTCCGTGTGGAAGCAGCCACTGTGCTGGGTGGGGGTGCGTGGGCAGGGGTCCCAGCCTCCCCGTCTCCTGGACCCCAGAGCGGGCCTCACCGTGCTTTCCTGGCGCTGCAGAGGCCACCCGGGCCGGCATGCCAGGCTGGCTCAGCGTGCACGTGATGCTGGTCCCCGAGGCCCACAGGGATACGGGCAAGGCCAGGCGGCTGCTCAGGCTCTGGGAGCCGTTGGCGTGCTCCTCCCGCGGCCCCTCCTCCACCGCCCGGCTCGGGGGTGCCCCGGCCACCTCCCAGGACATGCGGGCCTCCTGCAGGTCATCCCCCACTGCCAGGCAGGTGAAGGTGGCTTCTCCCTGGAGCCATGGGCCCCGCAGGGGAGGCCGCAGCAGGTAGAGGCTGGGAGGGTGAGTGTGGTTCCGGCAGTCTGCCAGAGGACAGTGACCTTGGTCAGTGGAGGAATCCCGGTCAGCGGCCAGCGGGGGACCCCAGGTCAGCGGTCAGCGGGGGACCCTGGTCAGTGGTCAGTGAGGGGACCCAGGTCAGTGGTCAGCAGGGGACCCCAGTCAGTGATCAGTGAGGGGACCTAGGTCAGCAGTCAGCAGGGGACCCAGGTCAGTGGTCAGCGAGGGGACCCTGGTCAGCAGTCACTGAGGGACCCCGGTCAGTGGTCAGCTGGGGACCCCGGTCAGCGGTCAGTGAGGGGACCCAGGTCAGCGGTCAGTGGGGGGGACCCAGGTCAGTGGTCAGCAGGGGACCCAGGTCAGTGGGGTCACGCAGACCCTGCCTGGGAGCGGTGCTGTGAGCAGTGCCCGGCCCAGGTCTGCCACGTTCCCCAGGACAGACCTCCCTTTTGTTGCTTCCTGACCTCCCACTGCCCGGCTAGGATTTCCCCCAGGTTCCCCGTCCGCTCTTCCCCTCCTCCCCCACTCTGTGCCCCAAGGAACTGGCCTCTGAGTGTAGCGTCCACTGGGCTTCCTGACTCTGTGGCTTGTGTCTGGCTGTGGCCGGTGGAGGACACTAGGAGGGAAAGGGGGGGTGAGACTGCTGGGACTCACCGGGGCCGTGGCCTCCCTGGGCCCCTCAGCCTTCCTGCTCTCTGGCCCTTCGTCAGGGCTTCTGCATGGTCATGCCACAGTGACGCCTACAGTTAGGACAAGGACGGCCGGGAGTTATCGGGCCTTGGGTTTGGGACGGACGGGGGACCTGCAAGTTTGTTCTGTAGAGGGTCAGCAGTAAATATTTAGGCCTCGTCGTTGCTGGGGCTCCTCTCCATCCTCCCCACCCCCACCTGCTAAAACTGCGAAGACCATGCTCCAGTTGTCGGAAACAGGCTCTGGGCTTTGGGCCGTGCGGCCCTCCTGGGGGGACGGTGCTGGCCTGTTGGGAGGGCTGGGCTTGTGGGGCCACACACCCAAGTCTGCCCCTTGGATGCCATACGCCCCTGGAGGCCTCTCCCTGGAGCTCTGCCCAGGCCTGGCTCCTGGTCAGCCGGTGGATGCGCCCCACATGGACAGGGACTGGTGAGTACCCCTGCCCAGGCCGGCGGGTATTTGGATCCTCGCCTGGAGGGCAGACCCCTCTGAGTCTGACCGGGCTGTGCTGAGCCGGGCACTGGTGGTGGTCGGGAGATGGGCTTTCATGGGTGGGCCACGGAGGGGCCATGGCAGACCACAGCCTCTGCCCCTCGTGTGGCCTCCCCAACATACTGAGGGCTGGTGCTGGGACTGCTGTTCTGAGAGCATGGCTTGTTGCCCCGCTTGGAGGAGTGAGCACTGGACCTTCGCCGAGGGCCAGGCAGGGCAGCTGTGGCCCATGTGGCCCTTGGAGAGGCCCCTGGGTTGGGAGGCAGCTCACGGAGAGGGGCTCTGGCTGCAGGACCCCTGGGTCCATGGTCAGGGGTCCCGAGCCTCAGGTGGCGTGCTACAGCTCTGGCAGGGCCACGGGGCCAAGTCCACCTGCTGGGCATGTCGGCCGTGTGTCTTCACATGAGGCTCTGGGACAGGATCCCGTCTGAGTCCTGCCCCTGGGCCAGGTGAGTCCCAGTACTGGCCTACGACCCCAGCCCGTCCGCTGTGCTTGCTGCAGGTGTGTGGAGGTCTCCTGTCCGCAAGGGACCTGAGGGGGCATCTGCCGGGACCCAGTCCATGTGTGGTCGGTGCTCTGCAGACACTACCCCTGTGTCTGCCCTTCCTGACCCAGAGAAGTCACGGAGGGCTGCCAGAAGGCGTCAGACTAAGGGACAGGAAGGCAGGAGGGGCTCCTCACCTGGGACCCTGGGTGTGGTGGAGCTCTCTGGTAGAGACAGCCCGTGAGCCGATGGGTAGGTCTTCTCTTCCCAGGACTCTGAAATCAGAGGCAGAGTGGCGGGGAGGGTCAGAAGGTGTGTGCCCGGGTGTGGGGGTGCCCGGCGGAGGCCAGGAGGACGGGGATGGCAGGAAGGAGGGGCGACCGCCCACGGGCCTGCTGGGCACAGCTGCCTGCATCGTCTTCGGGCTGGAAGGTGCAGGCACCTGGAGGACGTCCTCGGGGGTCTGGGGCCACCCACCTGGCCACAGGATGGGCTTCTCCACCTTGCCACGGGGCATGACGGCTCTGCACAAGTGTGGGTCCGGCTTCCAGGGGACCGACAGGAAGGACAGCTGCATGTGCTCTCGGGCCCCCGGCACAATCAGGGTGGTCGCCTGCGTCTGGTCCTGCGGCCCCGAGCTCGAGGTGACCTGCAAGGACTCTATGGCGGGTCCTCGTGCCAAGCAGGCCAGGCCTATGGACTCGCCTTGCTTTGGGGCTTTACATTCTGAGACCAAGGGGAACAGATCCTGTGTTTCAGCGTCTGGAAAACAGACAGGGCTTGTGAGGTCGGGGCGCGGAGGGTGCGGGGTGGTGGGGGAGGGGTGGGGTGCGGCCGGTGGAAGCCTTGGCCATCTTGTCCCGCAAATGCAGCAAGGGCTGCCCCTATTGCGAAGCCCATGCTGCCCTGCTGAGGGGCCCGGCCCTGTGTCACTCCGGGCCTGCAAGTGCTGGCGCTGGGCCTTCCTGCAGTTGCCCTGGGTCCCCTCTGCCTGCAGAGGGGCCTTGGAACTGGGCTCTGTGGCTCCCTGGCCAGCGCGGTGCGCTCAGACACTGCCCTCCCCAGTGCCTGCCCCTGGGGCTCCGTGGCTTAGAGTCCAGGCCGGTGAGCCTTTTGCCCTCATGGGAGGCCCTTGGCCATGTCCTGGGGTGGGGGGTAGTTCGCCCTACAGTGCTCTGGGCCAGGGGTGACAGGTCCCTGGACGAGGCTCCCTGGTGGGCCAGGTCCAGTGCCCTGGTCCTCTCCCTGGGGACCTGGCTGGCCAAGGGCAGCTGAGCGAGTGTGGGGTGCCTGCCTGTGTCCCTGACGGCTCCCTCGCCAGAGTCTGTGGTCCCTGTTCGGAGCCGAGCCCCCAGGCACCATGCTGCCATTGCACGGCCGGACATGCCCATTCTCCAGCCGGCCGCCTGGGCCATTGCCCTCGCCCATTCCACAGGCCCCCTGGGGCAAGGCCCACCTGTCGGTCCTCCCGAGCACCCAGCCGGCCTGCCCTGCCTTTTCTGGAGGTTCCCCAGCAGGACTGTCTCCCACGCACGTCCCGGGGCCCCCACTGCCCATACAGCGTCCCTGGCACCCCCCTGCGCCCTGCCAGGACCCCTGCACCACACAGCAGGGGAGACGCCAGGTGTGGGTAAGCTTGACCCCTGTGCCTCAGATCATGACCTTGTTTGGAGAGAAGGTCCTAGTGAGTGAGTTAACGATTGAGTGAGGTCCTGCTGCTGGAGGGCGGGCCTCCGACGCAATGTGCCCGTCCTCACAGGAGGGGACACGCAGCACCCGTGCCGCGGGCAGATGAGCTGGGGGTCGGAGGGACGCGCGGAAGCCAGGAAGGCCGGGGGTCGCCCACGATCGGCGGCCGCCGGGACCCCTGTGCTGGCCCAGCGGGAACCGACCCCCACACCCTGATCTGGGGGTCCCGGCCCCCAGAACGGACACTGCAGATGTCTGCTGCTTGGCGCCTGCAGGGAACAAAAGCAGGTTTGGGACCAGAAGTGGACTGTGCTGCAGCAAACAGCTGGAACCGTGGAGGTGGCTTTGGAGCCGGGCGGGCAGGCGCTCTCAGGCGCACGCCAGGAAAGCCGAGTGGTCCTGCAGACCGTTGGCAGCACTTGGGGGCCAGAGGGGAGTCTGGTGAGGACGGAGGGGGCAGAGCTGGGCGGGCCAGGTGTCCGCTCTCGCAGAGCGCTGCCGGGCTTGGCAGGACTGGCCGGGGCACGCGGCGAGCCGTCCACGCACAGTGCAGACCGCTGGCCGCCGCTCGCTGCCCCAGGGGATGTGGGAGGAGGCGGCGCCCAGGAGGCTGGACTGGAAGCTTCCGGAGGGTTTCTGCCGGCCGGCCGCGGGGCCGGGGTCTGGCTGGCTCCTCCTGCCTCCACCAAGCGTCTGAGAGGAACCAGGCGCAGCCTGTGGTCTGCCAGGAAAGGCCCGTGGACGGCCGACGTGCCCCGTGAACGGCAAGGGATGCCGACCGGGTTTCTGAGAATTTTACGTACACGGGGCCTGCCCGGAGGTGGGGGAGGACGGCTGGCACTGAGGGCAGTGCTGTGGATGCAGAGGCTGGCGGGGCTGCTGGCGGGGGCGCGGGGCCCAGGCCTCGGGGTGCCGCTGCCGCGCTGGGGCCTGAGCCGCTCGGGCTCCAGACAGGGCACAGAGCCACGCCGCACCCTTCCGGAGCCTCATCCACCGCTGGGGAGCCCCGCTGGACCCGGACCCCGGCCTCGGGGACCCCTGCAGGGACGGGCCTGGGCACCTGCGGCTGGCCGGTCGGGGGCACGCAGCGTGCGGGGCCTCCGTGCCTGGTGAGTCACACCGTGTCTCGCCTCCCCCTGATTCAGGTGCTCCCGAGGTGCGGCTCTGCACGCGGGGCTGCCCCTCCTGGGGCGCCGCCTGGAGTTGTCGGGCCCAGCATTCTGCACAGGAGAAGGACAAGAATTTCGGGGGCCAGGGGTGGACGGTTAGGGCTTGCGTTGTGAGCCCTGGTTTACGAATCAAAATCCTGTCGCCCCGGTGCCCCGTGGGGCCTCGTTTGGGAACGGGGCCATGGAGGCTGAGGCCCTTTTCAAACGGGGTGTCCGGACATGCGCAGGGGACACACTACGGGCCCGAGGGCAGACAGCACGGAGACGCACCTACAAGCCCGGAGGCCGGAGATGGTGGCGGCCGCCGGAAGCCCAGCCTGGAACGGACTGTCCCCCTGGCCCACGTGACACCCGGTGTCCAGAGGATTCCCTGCCCCCGGGGGTCCCTGGACACGGACTCATCACAGCTGCCATCGGAGGTGACAGCTCCCCCACTTGCTGGCACGAGAGTCCCCAGCTGCACATGCACCCCACGGGCCCCTCATCCCGGGAGGCTGGGCGGGGGCGTCCGAGTAACCAGAACAAAGCTGGGGCCTCCGTGTGCCCACCCGGAGCGCACACAGGGGACCCGCGAGCTGCATCCTGGCCTCCTCCACTGCCTCCTCCCGGGACCCTGGCTCACGGTCGTCCTCACCACTGCCACCCAGACCCCTCCGCCGTTTGGGGTCGGCGTCTCCCCCTCTGCCCCTCCCTACCCGGTGCCACCCGGACCCTGGTGGCCACAGCTCCGGGGCCGGTGGGCGAGCCCTGGACACGAGCCCACGGCCCTCCGCCGCACTCCCCCTCCGCTGGGGCTCCTGGCCGTGGCCCTGCCTGCCCCTCGCGTGTAGGGACCTGGAAACACGGAGCCTTCCCCCCACGCCGCTCTCTGGCAGGTACCCTCCTCCCCGGCTCACCAGACGCTCCTGCTCCCTTCCACACACTGTCATGGTGCAGCCCAGCGGCAGGACGAGCTCCCGCCAGACCTTGGTCCCACACAGCCCAGCCCGGAGGGCGGCCAGGCCAGCTGGGTCGGAGATGGGACCGTGCATCGTGTGGGGACCCAGCGGCCGAGGCTCCCAGTTCCCGGTTCCCGCCACGTCCGGGAGGTCAAGCCCGGAACAGGGTCCAGCACCCGTACTTGAGCCGAGGGGACGAGCCCGAGACGCTGGGTCCCACCGCAGGGCCCCCTTGCACAGACAGGCCTTTCCCACGGGCCCTTGACACGCGCGGCACACAAGGAGCACTTTGGGACAGAAAGCCTGCACGGGGCAGTTTTGTAAGGTAAAATATACACGTTTATTTGAAGGCGACACGCGGGTACATTGCACAGGCCGAGTCTTCGAGCTGGAAGCAGGAGGGGGATCTAAGGACAAGCTGACGGGCCCCGTGGGCTGCCCACCCCCGGGTCCGCGTCCCAGGCCTCCGAAGTTCTGCGCGGCCGGTCACTTCACCTGCAACGACACGCGGCGTGAGCCGTTTCCCCGCTGCCCTGGGCTGTGCGCCCCGCCCCTCCTGCCCTTACAGCCCAACAGCCCTGCTGTTACCTTGAACAGCGTCACTGTGGTGCTGTAGAAGACGCTGAGGAGGAAGAGGACGATGAAGGTGGACGTCATGGTGTTCAGGTTCTCGAAGTCTTCCTCCTCGGCGTTCACCTCTCCCTCTGCAGGGAACACAGCACAGAGGGGTCAGGCCACGCGGCAGCAAGCCCGGTCCCAGAGCTGCCCTCGGGCCTCGGCTAGGCCGCCCCTGGCGGGCCAGCCGGTGGGGGGACAGTGGGCGTGGGTGTGCACCGTCTCCTCGGCACTTGCTTCAGGGGGCCGAGGGCTCCTGGGCTCAGTGGGGAAGCGTCGGAGCCGGACGTTAGCTGGGCCCTGGGAGCCCGAGACAGGGGTCAGGCAGAGGCAGAACACAGTCTCCGCAGAGCAAGGCTGACCCTGAGCAGCCTGTGTGGGGGCCTTGGCGGGGCAGAGAGCGCAGCAGAGCAACACAGACACGGGGGTGAGGCTGGGCAGCAGCGGGGTGGGGCGGCGCACTGCCAGGGCTGCCCGGGGGAGAGCCAGGGAGCAGGGCCTTCCGCCGGCTCTGGTCTGGAGCGGGTGCTCTGCCCCGGCCGCCGAGGCCGGAGCGGCTGGCAGCGGGGGCCTGGCATGTGTCTGGGCCCGAGGGGAGCCTCCTCATTTCCTAGTGGGATCCCTCCCCGCTGTCTCTCTGTCTTGGAGTGCACGGCCCATGGCAGACCCCGTGTGGGGCCCTGGCCGGCTGTCTGCACTGCCAGGCCTCGGGGACCAAGGGCTCAGGTGGCACCCTGAGGCTCCAGGGAGGGTGACCCTGGGGTGGACTGCGGTGGACGGGCTGAGGACACTCAATGGGGTCTGTAGCCCCTGGGCCCTCTGGGCGTCTGGAGCTCAGGTTCCCAAGCGTCTGGTGTGCAGGGAGGGTCTCGGAGGCAGCCCGGAGGGGGCCGTGCTGCCTGGGGCTGTTCCCAGAGGAGGTCCCACTTGGACCCTGGCCCCTGTCTGCCCACTGGGTCTGTACTCCCTCATGCCTGCTCCTGGGGGCCTCATTTCCCACTATGTCCAGGGCTGGGTGTTGGCAGGGGCTCTCCACTCAGATCAGGCCCTCTGCCGTCACCCCTGCACGCGGAAGCCTCCAGGAACAGCCTCCCTGTCTCTGGGGCTGATGTCCAGGCACTGCCTGCTTTGTCAGAAACAGCCCGGCCCCGTTCCCCCGTGGGCACTGGGGTTCTGCTGCCTTCAAGAGCCTGGGCATGGGCAGCGACTTCCCCTGGCCCTGGGCCCGGGGATGGTGGCCGCAGCCAGAGTCCAGACCTTCAAGCTGAGACAGAGGGACAAGCAGAGCTTGGGCACGAAGCCCTGCAGAAAGTGACACGGCTGCGTGGGAACATGACCGTTCCCGGCAGGGGGACCGCGGGTGTGCAAGGGCCGGCACCTGCGTGTGCAGGTGTGCATACGTGTGCATATGTGTGCACGTGCCTGTCCGTGCCCGCGTGTGGATATGCGAGCACGTTTGTGCATGTGTGTACCCGGCTGCGCTTTGTGCCGTGTGTCCACACGCCGTGGCCGGGTGTGCCTGTGCGAAGACCGCGTGTGCCTGTATGGGTCCACGTGTGTGTCCGTGCGTCCACACGCAGCTGCGTGCATGTCTGTGTGTGCACGCCTGCGTGGCACACTCGTGGTCGTGGGAGCAGCTACAGGAGCCGTGAGCGTGGGCTCGGTCTGCCAAGAGCACAGGGGCTTCCGGAGGCTGGGCAGGGGCGGCGTGGAGGGTGGTCTGGGGTGGGGACAGCCCTGCTGTGGCCCCGGCAGGCGAGAGCACCGCTTACTCAGGAGGAGCGTCTTTTGAATGGATGTTTTTATTTCTGATTTTGGTGAAAGGTCCCATGTTGCCCCACTGACAAGGTTGGGTGACACACATGCACACACAGCGATGGGTCAGCCAGGGGCTGCGGATCCACCGGCCGGGATCCAGCGGCCCAGCGCTCAGTAGCAGGTGCTGGCCGTGTCAGACAAGACCAGGGACACGTTGTAGAGGGTGGGTTTACCGGTGGACTTGTCCACGCTCCTCTCGGTCACCATGTGGGGCAGGGCCTCATGGCCGACTACACAGGTGTAGGTCTCCCCAGCGCTCCAGTCCTCCTCGCTCACGGTCAGGGTGCTGTGCACAAAGTAGAGGCCGGGGGCTTGGGGCTCGGGCGTCGGAGCGCTGGTCACGTAGGTACTGGGGGACACGGGCTGCCCCTTCTGCAGCCATTGCACGAACACGTCTGGGGGAGAGAAGCCCTTCACCAGGCAGGTGACCGAGGCCGACTCCCGCAGGCTCAGCTGCTCCCGGCTAGGCGGCAGGACGTACACAGACGGCATGTGCTTGACGACCCCTGTGGGAGGAAAGACGGGGTGAGCGGGGGCCGGGGCCGCTGGGGAGAGACCCCCAGGGGCCGTGGGAGAGTCCCGGGGCGGAGGGAGCACGGGCCCTACCCTTGGGCCTGGAGATGGTCTTCTTCAGCGGCGAGGGCAGATCCGTGTGGGTCACCGTACAGGTGAACTGCTCCCCTGACTCCCAGTCCTCCACACAGACCGTGGCCTCCCCCGTGGCGCTGAAGGTGATGTTGGGGTGGCTCTCAGAGATGTTGGTGTGCGTTTTCAGAGGCTCGCCGTTCTGGCGGGTCCAGGAGATGGTCAGGCTGTCGTAGGTGGCCAGGTCTGTGACCAGGCAGGACAGCTTGGCCAACTTGGTGAGGAAGATGCTGGCAAAGGAGGGCGGGATGGTGAAGATGCTGATGCCCACGGGTGAATCTAGAGCCGGAAAGAGTTTGTGTCAGCGGCCGGTCGCATGCGAAATCAGGCAAAGGTGGGGCTCTTCCCCAAAGAACATAGGATGAGTTCACACTGAGCCGCCCTGAGCCCCAGCGGCCCACCGCTGGGCCCCTACCTCCCAGCCCTTGGCCGCTCCGGGAAGCCAAGGCTCGGGGAGCGGCTGGCCTGAGCGGACGCCCGTGCACGTGAGGGATCCCAACCCCGAGGGGCTGCGGCACTCACTGGAGGTACACACGGAGGACACGTTCTTCTCGGAGATCACTCCATTGTGCTCCACTTGGCAGGTGAACACGCTCTGGCTGAGCCAGGCGCTCTCGGTGATGGTCAGCATGCTGAGAACTCGGTAGGTCACTGTCCCGGACACTTTCTCATCCGTGTCCACCCTGCCAGTGTCGATGCCAGACGTGAGCCGCTTTCCATCACGAAACCAGGACACGGAGATCTGCTTGGGGCTGAAGCCTCTGGCCTGGCACAGGAGCTGGGATGTGCGCTGGCCATTGCCAGAGAAGGCGTCGCGGGGCGGGATGAAGACGGTCACGTTGGGGGGCAGTTCTAAGGTCACTGCAGGGAGGGGACAAGGCGTCAGCCCCCTGGCCTCCCCCTACCCACCCAGCCGCGGGAGGGGGGCCCGGCTCTCACCTGGGATGGGCACTTTCACGGATTTGTTACCGTTGGCGTGCTTGACGTTGCATGTGAGGTAGTCATCGGAGCTCTGCAGGACGTCCACGGAGGGCAGGAACACCTGAGAGGTGGCCGCGTACTTGCCCTCTCTCAGAACCGAAGGGAAGTTCTTGACGTCCTGGCTGCCGACCTCACTGTTGTTCTTGTAGGTCCAGGAGAAGGTGATGGCATTGGGCAGGAAGTCCCCGGCCAGGCAGCCCATGGCCACCAGGGTCTCATCGGACTGGAAGCTCTCACACGTGATGAGAGGGAAAAGGTTTGGAGGGGACGGGCTCTCTGAGGACCACAGAGGGACAGGAGAAGAGTGAGAAGGTGTCTTCTCCCTACGCTCCGCCAGGCGGGCCAGAGCCAGCACCATGGCCCCCTCATCCCACCGCCACAAGGGCTGGCCTCAGCCTCCCCAGCCTTGACCAACAGTGCAGCGGGCGGCGGGGCTGAGGCCGAGTCCAGCCAGGAAGGGGAGGTTAACGCCCCCCATCCAGCTGCAGAAGCCTAGCTCTGGACTTGTGGGAAGACGGGGTCTTCGTGGCTCTTGGGACCTCGGGTACGCTGGCCCCCAGCTCCGAACGGCTCGGCCACTGCTGCTCCCTCTGAGACATGGGAGCCAGACTGCTGTGCTCAGCCCCAAGCCCTGTGACCGTCTGTGATGCAGACAGCATGGAGGGGAGCCCATGGCCAGTGCGGCTAGGGTCAGGGGACGGGGTGTAGGTGACAACTGGGACCCGCAGACGCCCCTTGGCCCATCCTCAGCACAACCAGGTCATTACGGTCAGACTAAGCAATGCTAGTCAGGAGTGTCCAGCAAGGCCAGCTCAGCCCTGCTCAGCCCAGTTCAGCCCTACTCAGCCCTACTCAGCCCAGCTCAGCCCAGCTCAGCCCAGCTCAACCCT
>ML110624.1:0-10827 GCA_003697995.1 Taxidea taxus jeffersonii | reverse complement strand
TCAGCCCTGCTCAGCCCAGCTCAGCCCTGCTCAGCCCTGCTCAGCCCTGCTCAGCCCAGCTCAGCCGAGCTCAGCTCAGCTCAGCCCAGCTCAGCCCAGCTCAGCCCAGCTCAGCCCTGCTCAGCCCAGCTCAGCCCAGCTCAGCCCTGCTCAGCCCAGCTCAGCCCAGTTCACCCAGCCTGGTTCAGCCCAGCCCAGCTCAGCCCAGAAGTGCCAGTTCAATCTGGCTTGGTCCAGCTCAGCTGAAGACCGCTTTGGCCAGCCCAGTGTATTTCTGGGTCCTGTAGTCCCGGAAAGTCTGGTCCTGGGACAGGCTAGAAAATTTCAGAGCTCCGGATCTGCTTGCCTTACACTAAAGCCATCTCACCCAGTACTGATGGGCCTGGCTCTGGGTCCACGCTTTCTGGTGCTTACCCCTGCCAGTTCCACAGTTGTGTGTCCTTGTGGATGTTCCACTAGGACCCCCTATTTTGTCGTGACCCCAGGCTGAGCCGGCTCTTGGTGCCCAAGCACTAACAGTCACTCCCACGTCAGTGTCCTGGGTAAAATGCTTCCTTGCCAGTTAAGATTCACCAGGACACGTTGCGTGGATGGAGAAGCGTTCACTGTCACCAGTGGAAGCCTGTGTCCGAGCTCTAGAGTAGGGAGTGCTGCTTCTGGGCTGGGAGAGGGGCGCTCAGGACCCTCCCCGCCTGGCCTGCACCCTCCTGGGCACTCGCCTTAGCTGATCTTCTGCCTTTGGGGTCTAAAGTAGGCCCCCACTTTAGCTAAATTCCCTCTAAATAAAAATCATCGTTACTTAAGGCCAGAAACAAGTCTTCGCTGAATTTGCACTCCTCATTCTGCTCCTTGTCAGAAGCCCCTCGCCCCACACCCAGGGCCGCATTTACAACCGAAAGCGTAAGTGGGACTCCACGTGCTCGAGCATCTGAGCCATAGGGATCCACAGCTGAGAGCCATGGGGAGCCCTTCCAGCTGTTGAAACCCTCTCTGGAGAAAGTTAAACAGAGAGACCAGAGCGGGATCCACACAAATAAACCTCATTGTTTCACTGAGCGGTCGTTAAAGACTGACCCTCACCCGCAGAAGCCAAAACATGAAATATGAGCTTCTCTCTTACCGGCTGGGCTCCCTGGTCACTGTGGGGGTCTTGGGAGAATTCCTCCAAATCCATTAAAATCGGGTGGTTGATGCATAGGCCCCCAGCCACGGCGGGCCCGGGGGACCCCCAGCACGGCAGACTGGGGGGCCGGGTGGGCCCTCCACGGGGCCCCGTCAGCGCGGGAGCCCGGCAGAGTTCCTTTCTGGTTCGAGACCCGACCGGACTTCCTCTTAGTCCGACAAGAACACGCTTCCCTGAAATCACTCAGGACAATCGTTTCCTCTAAAATCTGTCCCCACAGGAATGCTTGAAAAAAGGTCTGCGAACATGCTGCCGGGAAGGCCACCTCCTCAGGGTACCTCAGTGCATCTCCCTCACAAAGCGAAAGTCTTAGAACACGAACACAGAGATTGCAAAACCCCGCTTCGGGCACCGCAGGGCGGTTTGGGGTCAATGACCAGGAACCACTGGTTCAGAAAATCACACACGCGCTGCCAACCGTCCTGAGACCAGCGGAATTTCTTAAACGTCTTACTTTGGAAATGGGTATAATTCAGACATTGGTGAGCTAAGACCGAGAGATTAAATTCGGATACTTAAAAAAGGACGTGTCTGGGCTCCTGCCAGGGTCTCAGGCTTATTTTAGAAGATGCAAATCGCGCAGGTGTTGTTTTGCTGGAGGCTAAACCACCCGAAAACCACTTCTGCTAGCCACAAACTCCGAATTTGCAAGTGTGTTTTCTTGCTTCCTAAAATAGATGGTCCCAGCGACCTGCTTCCTGCCACCTGCCGGGGCCTGCCCCCCAGCGCAGCACTGCCGCTCCAGAATCTCCGAATTAAACCAAAAATAAACTTCATTGACCATCGTCAAAACTCAGCTGTGACAGGGGACCGCCTTCTTGTACCGACTCCAGGAAGATAAGATTCTGGCAGGTTAATTGACCGATACAATTAAAAAGTCTAATACACTTGAAAATCTCCGACATTTTAAAGTCACCGTTTTTCAGCTATTTCTCTCAGGAGCCCCTTCAAGGACGTCCTTCCGTGTTCAGAGAACTTAGCAGGAGCAAGCCCGCTCCCCTGGAGGCTGACCGCGCAGGGCCCAGCTGCCGCGCAGTGTCTCTCCCTGCCCGGAGGGCTCTGTCCCCGACCAGGAATCCTAAACAGCCCAGTCCCCGAACCGCACTCCTCGCTCCCAGCACAGTCTCCCACTACACGCTCCACCCGTAGCCCTCCCCTGTCCTGCACACGCAGCCGTGCACGTTCCTAGCCGACCCCAGGATCCTAAGCGCCGGGCGGACCTGCGGCCGTGGGGGTCCCGGCCCACCCGTGGCCGGCCCAGCCTCCAGTCCCCTCTTCAGGGGCTCAGTTCCTGCACGGGGCCTGCCGGCAGGATTCTGGTCTTAGAACGGCATTGGGAAATCAAGAGGCGCAAAAATCCCGAAATCACCTGGTCCACATCACCTCCCGTCCAGCCTGCCCCTGGGGGGCCTGTCCCGAGGACCGGCCGCCAGTGCTCAGAAAACCCCACAGAAAGGAGCAGAAAAGAAAGGCCGTGGCAGGGCCAGTCTTACCTGAGGACACGGTGACTGAGGTCCCCTGGCCCCAGTAGTCCATACCGTAGTAGTCACAGTGGTGAAATCGCCGTCCGGACCCCACCAAAACCCCAGGGGCCTGGCCTGGCCTCGCCCTGACTCAGAGGCTGGCACGGTCTCCGGGCCCCACAGAAGCCGATCGTCCAAGTCACCCCCCACTGCCCCTGAGGCCCCACAGGAGCCAGGGCGCTGCGTACCTGGGCCGCCCGGCTACAAGCCCCTAACTGGGACTCCGAGGTCCAATCTGCCCCAAGGGCCATGGCTGCAGAGACCCGGATTCCACCGATCGCACCACAGTCGCCGTGACCCCCAAGACTGTGGACAGACCAGCCAAAGGAGCTGCCTTGCCGCTGAGTGCAGCCGTCCTCGGGGCAGGGTGGCCACCAGGCCCCGTTCCTGTCCCCGTCCTGGCCTCCAGAAACCCCAACAGCCTGATCCCCCCAAGTGCGACCGGAGCGGGGAGGCTGAGGACCCACCTGAGGACACAGTGACCAGGGTCCCCTGGCCCCAGGAGCCAAACCAGCTGTCACAATGTGACAACTGTGCGGGAACTCCGGACAAGAAGTCGGGCTCGGCTAGAGCCTCAGACCTCAAACCCCAGCCGGTGGGGCCGACAGGGCAGCCCAGGAGGCAAGGGAGGCTGAGCGCCAGGATGGCGGGGAGCCGCTGGCCGCCGGCCCCTTCCCTTCCCTGGCTGCCCCCGGTCCTCTCAGATCCCAGACCCAGACAGCCTCATTTTCTCCCCTAAATGCAGCAAAAAGCCCCAGAGAGAGAGGAGAGAAGGGCTGTGAGGACTCACCTGAGGAGACGGTGACCAGGGTCCCCTGGCCCCAGTACTCAAAGTAGTCACATTGCCAAAGGCCCCATTAGGGGGTGTACAAAAACCTCAGCCCTGCCTGGCCGCCCGGCCACAGTGGACGCACCCCAGACGCAGAGCCTGCTCTGCCAGCTCCACTCCCCACCCCGCAGAGAGGCCCCCCAGAGCCGCAGAGGCAGCCCCCACTAGACTGGGCCCCACAGACCCCGGGGGTCTCGGGAACCTTCTGCTCCAGGGCTGGGACGAAGGGCTAGAGGGAAGCCATCTTACCTGAGGACACGGTGACCAGGGTCCCCTGGCCCCAGTAACCAAAAGCATCGCACAGGGACACAGTCCCTGCTTCTCCCCCAGTAGAAACCCCCCGGCCTGCACCATCCACCTCGGAGCCTGAGGACGCGGCCCGTGCCGCCCGCTCCCCTGCCCCCAGATGCACCCCCCAGGGCCAGAGTGAGGCAGGGAGGGCTGCAGTTACCTGAGGAGACGGTCACCAGGGTGCCCTGGCCCCAGAGATCCAAGTAGTCATGGCCACACTGGTGCAGCCGCTCAGCCCCTGCGCACAGAAAGCCGGGCCCCACGCTTCCCCTTCCCACCGACGCCTGAGCCCGGGGCGTCTGTCTGCCTGGCCCTCAGCTTGGTTGCCACCCAGGGGCTCTGCCAGCTCTGAGCCGGTCCCCACGGGGCGGGGACCCCGTGGGGACCTTGCCGTCCCGCAGGGCCCCAGGCTGGACCTTGGGCTCAGAGCTGCGGCCGGCCCCAGGCTCCTGGCCCTGTGCCCACAGAGCTGCTACCACAGAGACTCACCTGAGGAGACGGTGACCAGCGTGCCTTGGCCCCAGGAAACCAAATCCCTGAGCACAGCCTCTGCCCAGCTGCGTCTCCCATACAAAAGCCCACTGGACTCCTAGCGCCCTTGACCTCCCACCCGAGTGGAGACAGCAGCACTCTTGCCCTCAGGGCGGGTCGCAGACTCAGCCGGGGAGACGGTGACCAGCGCGCGCCGGCCCCAGCTGCCCAAGTGGGCATCTGCACAGTGCTCTGGGGCTGTGCTGGGGCCCCCAGGCCCCCCGCCCACCCCCCCCGCCCAGCCAGGGTCCCAGGGAGCCACCGGCCCGGAAAGCCGGCTGTCTGCTGGAAGGAATGGCCCGCCCCGTGCCCCCGCCCCATCCCTCCTGCCCCCAGAGCGCTGGCCTGGCCTTTGAGGTCCTTCCCGCCACCTGACTCGCGTTGGTCCTGAGGTCACGGTCTCCCCGCACAGCCTTGCAAGGGCTCTCACTACGCGAGGACCAGGGTTGCGCACCTTGCCCGACCCCGACCGGGCTCCCATCCCCGCCCCCGGTATCCAGGCTGCTGTGCACCCCGCGCATCCTCCAGCCTGTCCGCGACCCAGGCCGCCCCCGTGGTTACGTCAGGTCCACTTGCAAAGTCCCTGCGCCTTCTGAGGGGCTAAGCATCCCTCCCCCCGGTTTCCTGGGCTTCCGCCCGCCCCCTGGCGGGTGTGCTGGGACCGGGAGGGCCCCCTCCGCTGCTGGAGTGCTCCCCTGCGGGGTTTCTGTAGGGTTGTGAGTCACTGTGGCCCCAGTTAGCACTGTGGTTCCTGGCTCAGCCAAAACCCCAAGAACCTACGGCCGGAGGGGGAGGGGTGGGACCACAGACCCCCATCGTCCGGCCATTCCTGACTCAGCGGCAAACAAGCGGCCAGCAGTAACAATAATAGAACATTAGAGGCCTTCCTGTGTCCGCTTTCCTTTTATCTTTCAGAAATAAGAGTAGGCCCAGGGCTGTGCCCACAGGCCACCTGCCTCCTAGCCACGTGGTCCGAGAAGGCCGGTGGCTGCCGCCGGCAGGGCCACACGCAGGTCCATGGCCAATCCCCAGCCGGGCGCTGGGGGGCCTGCCCGAGGCTCGGCCCATGAAGCCGCCTTCCCTCTGGCCACATCTGTGGACCCAGGGGCAGCTACCTTGGGAAATCTGCCTGTGCCCTGTCCCCATGAACAGGCTGCTGGGGCCCAGGGCTGTGCCCGTTGCCAGGGCTGCGGGTCCTGGAGGAGGGTTCCCAGCTCTGCATGTCCGTGGCTGGGGGCGGGCTCAGGGGGCAGGACATGACGGTTCACAGGGGCCGTGTCCCCACCTGTGGGGCTGCTCTCCCCTGACCACATGTGTCAGACCTCAGCTGGGCGCTGGGACCCACAGGTTCACCGCCTGTGGCCTTCAGGGGGGCGGAGGCCCACACGGGCTCCCACAGCCGGCGTGAGAGCGGCAGATGAGCTCACGCAGGGGCAACTGCTGGAGGCAGGACACAGTGGGGGGCAGGGAGGGGCTGACGATGCCCTGGGGTCGCTGGCAGAGCCGGTGGGTGAGAGGGTGTTGGAAGTCTGTGTGAGTGTGTGTGGGACGCCGGGCAGAGGGACAGCTGGCGGTGTATCTGGAGAGGAGGCCACGTGGCTCGGATTCCAGCACGGCCCATGTGCCCCTCGAAGAGGCCTGTGTGTGGGCCTGGTTTAGAGTCTCTTTCTGGAAAGTTCTGTCTACTGTGGTGTGGAGGAAGGATCTAGGCCGGCCTGGGGGCACCAGGAGCAGGAGGTCTGGGTGCTGAGGGAGGGTTAGGGAGCCCTTGGGTGGCAGGTTGTCACGGGGGCTCCCATGGGAGGGGTGGGGAGCAGGGTTAGGG
Source organism: Taxidea taxus jeffersonii (assembly GCA_003697995.1). Classification (NCBI taxonomy): domain Eukaryota; kingdom Metazoa; phylum Chordata; class Mammalia; order Carnivora; family Mustelidae; genus Taxidea; species Taxidea taxus. The sequence goes on along the minus strand of ML110624.1, from coordinate 4,645 downwards.
ATAGCAGGGCAGTGTCTGAGGTGGCCTCCCAGGACTGGGGACCAAGGTGCCTGGTCTTGGGAAAATGGGGAGAAACCGGGGAGTGCTGTGCAGGGGCAGCGAGGGGTGCAGCTGGTCATGTTGGCCTCTGGCAGGTGGACACGAGGTGCTGGGGATCCCCACTGTGATGCTGGGGCGCAGGGCCTCTCCGGACATGGCTGGGCACCAGCCCATGCACAGTGTCCGGGTCCGGGGCAGGGAGGGACGAGCCTGAGTTCACCGGGGGGCGCCCCGTGTAAGGGCAGACCAGTGCAATGGCCCCGAGTTACCTGTGGAGGATGCAGGTGGGGGAGGTGGGGAGAGAGCAGCAGGCTGTCCCTGGGGGGCGGCGCTGCAGTAGCCTGCCTGAAGACCAGCTGGCCCTGGGGCCTGGGGCTGCGGGCAGGGCAGGTCGAGGAGCAGGAGCGGGTCACAGCCTGTGGTCCCTCCCCACCCCCGTGCCTGGGCCTCTAGAGCCCGCTCCAGGGCCCACGGGGGAGGCTCCTGGCTGGCAGGCAGGGCTTCCTCCAGCCCCACCAATTGCTGGGGTCTCGGGGCTGCGGTCTCAGCCCTGGGCCCGCTGTCTGCTCTTAGGGAACAAAGGGTAGGCTGTGCCCTGGCCCTTCAGGAAGCACCTGCCCTGGGTTTCTGCACTGTCAGCTCCTGGCTGGGGGAGGAAGGTGCCCTCCTTGCCCCGCCCACCCCGTTCCTCCAGCTCCCGGCCCCGGGGAGAACCAGCCAGGCTGCAGTACTGTGTGGCCTGCAGAGGACCCGGCTCAGCTCCTGCGGGCCAGGGAGTCCTGTCGGGCCCGTGGAGGATAAGACCTAACCTTGGCAGAGCCATGGGCCTTCCACAGAGACCTCCGACCTGCCATCTCTGGTTCTTCTTGGCGATGCTGTGTGGAGTCTGGGCTGGGGCAGCTGTTCTGGGTCCAGAGCCTGTAAGCCATGTGTCTGGCCATGGTTGTGCCCAGGCCAGGCTGGGCAGCACCGCATGGGCCGGTTCTGGGGGCCGGCCCCTGTCCTCCAGGGAAAGCACAGGTGTGCGCCCCAGCGAGTGCCAGGTGAGGCATCTGGATCAGTGTCACGGGGCGGCTGGGACTGGGGTGGCTGGTGGGCAGTCCAGCCTCTGCCCGCAGCTGCAGACTCCTGGGGCCCCATCCTTCCCAGAACGGTGACTAGGAAGGTGTCTCCTCACCTACTTAGCTGCCCTGAACGAGACTTGGAGCCGAGCTGAAGGCTAAGCCCCTGTGATGGGGGGGAGGGTGCCCCGTCAGTCAGGATATGTCCAGGCGGTCGCTTCTGAAAATGACCGGTGAGCTAGGAGTGGCTAGTGCGGGGCCTTGAGGTCCTTCCAGGCCTGTGGTGCTGCCATGTCTGGTGAGCTAATCACACTCCAGGGTGATGCACCCCTAAAATCGGGCACAGTGGTAGACCAGATAGCCGGAATGCAGGTGCGCTCTGGCAAGTTCTGGGAGCATTCGTCATACTCCTGGGGAGAAGCTTCCTATCTGAGACTTGACCTCTAATGGCCTCTGCCCTGCAGAGCTGGTTCCTGAGCACATGACTCCAGAAGGAAGGTCCTTAAGGACAAAACCACAAGAGGAACGTCTTCTAGCTTCATCTCTCAGGCTGGAAAGAGCAAGTCGTTGCTGTTGCTGACAAACCAGCAGTTGTGAGAAGCCACCAAAAGGAATAGAGAGGAATAAGAAACAGAATTTCCCTCCTCTGAGACCCCATGACATGAGCAAAAAGGAGTAAAAACCAGAAAAATAGGTGGGAGCTCACAAACAAAACAGGTGTGAAGAACAATGGGAGGGGGCACCAAGTCCTGCTCTGGAAAGAACAGAAGACCCAGTGGCTCCTGGCCGGTCCCCCCAATCCATGCAGCCTGGACAGGTGGTGGTGGGGTTAACAAAGCCTTGAGAAGGCAGCTCATATGTCCCCACATATGAGGGGTGGTCATCACGCCCTATGGGACAGAGCACCTTTAGTGCACATGGCAAAGGGTTGACAATGGGGTAGACAGGGCTGACGTTGGTCTCCTCACTGAAAGAGGAGTCAGGACGGGAGCTTACCCAGCCACTGAGAGTATGGGGTCTTGGGCCGGTGTCTCTGTGAAGGCCGTTCCTTCACGGCGGGGAAGGGGCTGCCCCAGTCATCCGTACCTGAAGCCGGAGGGATGGCAGGAGCTAACGTGACTTCATTGCCATTCTGGCTTTTTGTACAAGAAGGGGAGCCCCAGCTTCCTCAGCATCTCCTAGTCCAGAGTGAATCCTGTGTCCATCTTGGGCCTCCCTGATGCTCTCGTCCCCTGGAGCTGGGAGCGCTCTCATTTTGCTGGGGTTTAAGGACCATACACTGCTGGACAGACACCGCACATGCATTTGGTGTCTGGCCGGCCGGCAGGCGGCTCCCCCTCCCCCTCCTCCCCCTCCCCCTCCTCCCCCTCCCCCCCCTTCTCCCCCTCCTCCCCCCCCCCCCCCCTCCTGCTCTCCCCCCTCCCTTGATGGGGGCAGGAGGACTCAACTCTAGCAAGACTGCCTGAAAACCACGTCTCAGGCCCCTCCCCCAGAAATCCAGCAAACCCCACAAAAAACAAAACAAAAACCCCCCAAACTAACAAAAAACAAAACACAAGAGGGCAACCAACACTATGTTATAAATACAACTTTTATTTTTAATTTGTTCCCACTATTCTTGTTCTTTTTAATTTTTGAATAATTTTAAACCTATTTACCATCACAATGAGTTCAGTACAACAATTTCCATAATAACTTTTTTTTTAAAAAGATTTTATTTATTTATTTGACAGAGAGAGAGGGAGAGAGAGCAAGCAAGCACAGGCAGAGGCAGAGGGAGAAGCAGGCTCCCTGCCGAGCAAGGAGCCCGATGTGGGACTCGATCCCAGGATGCTGGGATCATGACCTGAGCCGAAGGCAGCCGCTTATCCAACTGAGCCACCCAGGCGTCCCTTGAATGTTTTGATACATATCCCTGTGTTTTTCTTTTGCTTTTCTATTTTGTTAAATATTCATATGGAGATAAGCTTCAAGGTAATCTTCTTTCCCCCATCAATACTACCCCAATATATGAATCAGTTTAAAAAATTTTTTTTTCCTTTTTTAAAAAATTTAATTTCTTTTCAGTGTAACAGAATTCATTGCTTATGCACCACACCCAGTGCTCCATGCAATACGTGCCCTCCATAATACCCACCACCAAGCTCACCCAACCCCCACCCCCCCCCACCCCTCCAAAACCCTCAGAATGTTTTTCAGAGTCCATAGTCTCTCATGGTTCATCTCCCCCTCCAATTTCCCTTAACTCCCTTCTCTTCTCCACCTCCCCATGTCCTCCATGTTATTCCTTATGCTCCACAAATAAGTGAAACCATATGATAATTGACTCTCTCTGCTTGACTTATTTCACTCAGCATAATCTCCTCCAGTGCCGTCCATGTTTATACAAAAGTTGGGTATTCATCCTTTCTGATGGAGGCATCATACTCCATAGTGTATATGGAGCACATCTTCCTTATCCATTCATCCGTTGAAGGGCATCTTGGTTCTTTCCACAGTTTGGCGAACATGGCCATTGCTGCTATGAACATTGGGGTACAGATGGCCCTTCTCTTCACTAGATATGTATATTTGGGGTAAATACCCAGTAGTGCTATTGCAGGGTCATAGGGAAGCTCTATTTTTAACTTCTTAAGGAATCTCCACGCTGTTTTCCAAAGTGGTTGCACCAACTTGCATTCCCACCAACAGTGTAAGAGGGTTCCCCTTTCTCCACATCCTCTCCAACACGAGTTGTTTCCTGTCTTGCTAATTTTGGCCATTCTAACTGGTGACAGGTGGTATCTCAATGTGGTTTTGATTTGAATCTCCCTGATGGCTAATGATGATGAACATTTTTTCATGTGTCTGTTAGCCATTTGTATGTCTTCATTGGAGAAGTGTCTGTTCATGTCTTCTGCCCATTTTTCTGACATGATTATCTGTTTTGTGTGTGTTAGGTTTGAGAAGTTCTTTATAGATTCTGCATATCAGCCTTTTGTCTGTACTGTCATTTGCAAATATCGTCTCCCATTCCGTAGGTTGCCTCTTTGTTTTGTGACTGTTTTTTTTTTGCTGTGCAGAAGATTTTGTTCATGATGAAGTCCCAAAAGTTCATTTTTGCTTTTGTTTCCTTTGCCTTTGGAGACATATCTTGAAAGAAGTTACTGTGCCCGATATTGGAGAGGTTACTGCCTATGTTCTCCTCTAGGATTCTGATGGATTCCTGCCTCATGTTGAGGTCTTTTGTCCATTTTGAGTTTATCTTTGTGTAAGGTGTAAGAGAATGGTTGAGTTTCATTCTTCTACATATAGCTGTCCAATTTTCCCAGCACCATTTATTGAAGAGACTGTCTTTTTTCCACTGTATATTTTTTCCTGCTTTGTCAAACATTATTTGACCATACAGTTGAGGGTCCATATCTGAGCTCTCTACTCTGTTCCACTGGTCTATGTGTTTGTTTTTATGCCAGTACCATGTTGTCTTGGTGATCACAGCTTTGTAGTAAAGCTTGAAATCATGTAACATGATGCCACCAGTTTTGTTTTTCTTTTTCAACATTTTT
>ML110623.1:24767-37233 GCA_003697995.1 Taxidea taxus jeffersonii | reverse complement strand
AAAAAAAAAAAAAGGAAGGAAAATGATAGGATTTAGGAAAAATTCAACAGTAACATTACATTCCAAAAGCAAAGTAAACAAATATCTCTCTTAATAGCAGATGTCTATGTGCACATATTCATCAATCCATAGAATGGTAACAGATGAAAATGAATGCTCAAAAAAAGTGTGATAAAATAACAGTAAACTGAAGATTTGTGCCTTAAAGTTGGGTGGTTCTGGACTATTTTTCTGCCAACCATTACTCAGGGCTACAACCCAGTCCTATGCATATCCCAATTTACTAACATAATTAATTACTTTCAACTAGACAACATGGCAAAAATGTAAAAAAGTACAGCATCACCTTTTCATATAATTAAATACTGAATGTCACATGAAAATGAAACTGTTATGTAATTTATTGTAATAAGTCAGATCCTTTCCATTTTAATTAAGTATGTGGTATCATTGGGGTTTACATACCATAAATACGTAGTTTGTGTCAGGAACCTGACCTCCAGTTCTGAATAGTTCACAAAGGTCATAAAACTACAAAAGTATCATTGCGGTTTACATACCATAAATATGTAGTTTGTGTCAGGAACCTGACCTCCAGTTCTGAATAGTTCACAAAGGTCATAAAACTACAAAAGAAAGGCAATATATGCTGATTACAAATTCCTGCGAAGGAGTAAAATAATAAAACTGAGAGCAAAATATGTAAAGAAGTGTGTAATTAAGAAGACCTCAAATACTGATACTTACAAGAAGAAATAAAGTGTAAGTAAAACTGCCAAGCACACAGATCTCAAGTCTAAAAAAAGCACTAAAATAAATCTCACAAATACCAGTAAAGTCACTCCCAGATCATTAATGTTACAGGCCTTCTCCCTCAAATTTCTTTCATTTTATCTTGTCACCTAGAATTTTTTAAGTAATCTCTACACCCAGCGTGGGGCTTGAACTCATGACCCCAAGATCAAAAGTCACACACTTCACCAACTGAGTCAGCCAGGTGCCCCATCACTTGAGAATTTGAAATAACTGATCAGTTACCTAACTTGTTAATAAGCTAAGCTAACCTAACCACCCCACCCCATACTCAGCATCTATTTTAATGAGATAAAAAATAAGGAAACAGAGGGTGCCTGGGTGGCTCAGTCATTAAGCATCTGCCTTCAGCTCAGGGCCTGATCCGAGGGTCCTGGGATCAAGCCCCACATCGGGGCTCCCTGCTCAACAGGAAGCCTGCTCCTCCCTCTCCCACTTCCTCTGCTTCTGTTCCCTCTCTCGCTGTGTCTCTGTCAAATAAATAAATAAAATCTTTAAAAAAAATAAGGAAACAAGTAGGTAATTTTTTTCAGATGAATTTACATGATACTTCACAGCATCACATCAACCTACCTTCCTACACTCTACTTTAGAGAGTAGGCTCTTTAGCTATGGAGGGTCTTCTCAATAATCAGTAAACAAAGAACTGTGTATTTCATCATATTCTGTTTCACTGTAAATTGGTAATTGACAAACTGTACATGTGGTAACCTCAATCAACTAGATTATCTTAATCCTAATTCCTAAAGAAAATTTAAGCTTTTCTAAGACTTTGGGTTAAAGGAATTTACTATAGTTTATTGACCAACTAATCATTCCTATACAGTTGTATTTTACACTTGAAAATAAAATTATTAAATTTCTAACACTTAAAGATTTATTTATTTATTTATTTATTTGACACAGAAAGAGAGATCACACGTAGAAAGAGAGGCAAGCAGAGAGAGGCGGGGAAGCAGGCTCCCTGCTAAGCAGAGAGCCCGATGGGAGCGCTCGATCCTAGGACCCTGAGATCATGATTTGAGTTGAAGGCAGAGGTTTAACCCACTGAGCCACCCAGGAGCCCTAAATTTCTAATAGTTAAAACAGTAATCTTAGTCACTGTGAACAAAATTTAAATTTAACTGTTAACTACTGAAAGAAATAAAGCACTAACCTTTATAACATAGTATTTTGTAAGGCTGAAGTTGTTCCTTGCTTAGAATTAAAAAAAAAAAAAAAACTAGAAAGTTTAAAATAAAATTTCCCTATCTTCTTAAAATTAGCAAGCAAATAAATGAAACAGCATTCAATCTCAGTCAAGTGGTAGACTATTATTTGTCCAACACATTTGCTGTCCATTTAGAAATGGACACAGATACACAGAGCCTTCCCTTTGAAAGTATACTTCTTGGGGTGCCTGGGTGGCTCAGCTGGTTGAGTGTCCGACTCTTGGTTTTGGCTCCCCGCCTGATCTCAGGGTTGGGCGACTGAGTCCCCCATGGGCCTGAGTTTGCTTGGGATTCTCTCCTACCTCTGCCCTATCCCCTCAACAGGCTCTATCTAATATAAATAAACAGGGTACCCAGGTGGCTCAGCTGTTAAGCGTCTGCCTTCGGCTCGGGTCATGATCCTGGGGTCCTGGGATTGAGCCCCACATTGGGTTCCCTGCTTGGCAGGAGGCCTGCTTCTCCCTCTCCCACTCCCCCTGCTTGTGTTCCCTCTCTGTCTCTCTATCAAATGAATAAAATCTTTAAAAACAAACAAATAAATAAATACATCTTTATTTTTTAGGGGCGCCTGGGTGGCTCAGTGGGTTAAGCCTCTGCCTTCGGCTCAGGTCATGATATCAGGGTCCTGGGATCGAGCCCCGCATCGGGCTCTCTGCTCAGCAGAGAGCCTGCTTCCACCTCTCTCTCTGCCTGCCTCTCTCCCTGTCAAATAAACAAAATCTTAAAAAAAAAATCTTTATTTTTTAAAAGTACACATTTCAATTCCCATCCCATAGATATATACATGATGTATGTATATCACATATTATTTACATATCATATGTTTATATATATATACATACAGTATGAGCAATAAAAATGTGTGTGAGTGCTGTGTATCAGTGGATATATATACACACATGTGTTGTGTGTTACTCTGGACTAGTAATTCTACTTGTGACTATATCCTAAGGGCAAAAAAATAAGTAAGTACATATATACCTACATACATACATACATACATAAATACTGGGTAAATATATAGAAAATGAGTTACATCATCATTTATAATAATAAGAGAAACAAATTTCATGACGAACAACAGACTATTTTAGTTTTCTTTTATGTTCAGTTAGCCACTGTATAGTACATAATTAGTTTCTGATGTAGTGTTCAATGATTTTTTTTAAGAGACTTTTTAAAGATTTTATTTATTTATTGGTCAGAGAGAGAGAGAACACAAGCAGGCAGAAGGAGAAGCAAGCTCCCCGGCAAGCAGGGAGCCTGACACAGGACTCAATCCCAGGACCCCACAATCATGACCTAAGCCAAAGGCAGATGCCCAACAGACTGAGCCACCCAGGTATCCCTAACAAACTTTTAATAAAGTATGATCTACCAACTCAAAGACCTGAACTTAGGGCACCTGGGTGGCACAGTGGGTTAAAGCCTCTGCCTTCGGCTTAGGTCGTTCAGGTCATGATCCCAAGGTCCTGGGATCCAGCCCCGCATCAGGCTCTCTGCTCAGCAGGGAGCCTGCTTCCTCCTCTCTATCTGCCTGCCTCTCTGCATACTTGTGATCTCTATCTGTCAAATAAATAAATAAAATCTTTAAATAAATAAATAAATAAATAAAGTAAAAGCAATCTTGAGAAGTGGATTTTAGTCCATCATTAGAGACAAGGAAACAGTTGGCTAGCTCAGCAGTTTTTAAATTTTTTAGTTTCAGGACCCATTCAGAGTCTTAAAAATTACTGGTGCCCAAAAAGCTTTTGCTGATATAGTTTATCATCAGTTGCTATTGACCATATTAGAAATTAAAAGTAACCATTTTAATATTTAATTGTTTAAATCAGTAACAACTCATTAAATAGTAACATACACATATTTCTTTTTATTTTTTTCAAACATTCTTTATTTTTTTTTCTTTAAGCTTTTTTATTTAAACATATAATGTAACCCCACCACCCTCTTCCAACCCCTCTCCCCCCCACCCCCCTCAGTTTGTTTTATGACATTAAGAGTCTCTTTTAGTTTGTCTCCCTCCCGATCCCATCTTGTTTCATTTTTTCTTTTCCTACCACCTTAACCCCCACCCCCGTTGCATCTCCACTTCTTCATTTCTAATGAAAAATAAACAATGTTTTCCAAAACAAAACAAATTTAATGTCTGGTTAAACAGAATATGGCTAGATTTTCATAATCTGCCTCTGTATTCAATCTGTTGGGGTATACTGATGAAAGTACATAAAGAAAATCCAGCTTCACACAAGTGTATTTTACAAAAAGGAAGAGTATCTTAATAATCTTTAGAGATAGTGGTGTATACTTTTTTAATATACCAACACTTGATAAATAGTCTTTTTCTTATTCTGTTAGTAGACTGATCTAACACTCTCAGTGGCTAACACAATGGTCATTTGGAAAACAGAAATGATATTTCATTATACATCACCAAAAAACCATTATTTGTTAATATCATCACCAACAGAAAAGTCTTTAAATATCAGAAGCTGGGGCACCTGAGTGGCTCAGTCGTTAAGCGTCTACCTTCATCGAGCCCCACACTGGGCTCCTTGCTCAGCAGGAAGCCTGCATCTCCCTCTCCCATTCCCACTGCTTGTGCTCTCTCTCTCACTGTGTCTCTCTCTGTCAAATAAACAAATAAAAATCTTAAAAAATAAAAAATAAAAAAAAATATATCAGAAGCTGACAGTCCACCATCATAATGGTGGGCTCAAATTTTCTAAAATTCTAATTATTGATTTGAAAACCCAAATTTTGTCACTGGCAATAAATATGGTCAATTGTTTTCCTTGAAGTGACTAGGTTCACTCCTTCACTGTTGCAAAGATGGTTGTCAAATACCCATAGCTTGTTAGTCATTCTCTCAAGTAAAAAAGGTGTTCCATTAAAAAAAAGAAGCTAGTTCAGCTTGTGATAACAAAAAAACTACACAATTATTTTCCTTGAGCAAAACATCTTTCTTTGGTATCCAGAGATATGTTGTATGCATACTTCCTATTTCCATCATAGGACTATTCAAAAGATGTTATCAGCTCACAAGTTGAGAATTACAACTAATATTACTGCTTCACCAAGGACATTCTTTGTGATCATGGTATCTCCCCTGCCAGGTAAGTATCACCAAGGACATTCTCAAGTGATACTGGCATTTTGTTTTACTGTGCACATATATTGGAGAAGAATACAGTAACAACCAACATAGTCTGGGGCTACTCCTTTGATTCATGCTGAGATACCTGCAGTTTTTCCCTCAATTGATTTTGTACCACCTTACAGACCTTCAAAGGTCCACAGGCCATACCTAAAAACTTGCGACCTACCCAAAGTGACTTCTTGAACAGTTAATAGGCAGCCAAGCCAGGACTTAAACCAAGCTTGGACAATGCAGTCTACAATCTCCTCACTAGATTATACTGTTGCAATCAATGCTGCTCAGCACTTCATGCTTGCCAACATTTTTAAATGAGTTTATTGACACTCATAACCCAATCTTACAATGCCAGAACTGGCCCAACTCTAAAATCCTGAAGAACACATCTTATATTTGGAAGCTCCGAAAGTCCCAAGCTTTTAATTAGCAGGGTCAAGTATAAGAGAAACAATGTTCAATTTGGTGGTAGTTTTAAAATAAAAACTATACTTCAATAAAAACAATTAAAAATAACACGGACACCAGCACCAAAGTTAACTTTCAAATCTCAACTATGTCCCTTTGTAGCTCTGTGAGTTTAGGCTAATTCTTCAATCTTTCAGTCTAAGTTTCCTTTTCTACAATATAATCCAATCTCACAGGACTCTTGAAAAAGTATGACATAGACTATGTGGAAAAGCACTTTGTTAACCTTCAAAACAAAAGAAATGTTAGCTAGATTGTACATTTGACTGAAGGTGTGTATGTACTACAGAAGTAACATTTTATTATTTTAATTAATTTTAGTAGTTTGAAGTTGTCTCTAATTTCCTGGCCCTTGATCATGGCCACAAATTATGTATTAAAAAAGTAATTGTAAATTACATACTAAAAAGTCTTAAGAACCCAGGAAACCCATCAATTTTAATATTATAATCAAGGGAAAACATTATTTGGTTTATTTCAGCTTTTAGGAATGTGTTATGGCACGCTTATATTAATATCATTTATCTTAGCAAAATACAAATGTTTATTTATTATATTTTTGGAGAGAAGGTGTATGGAAATTTTTTTTTTTTACATAGACTTTTTTTTTTTAAGATTTTATTTATTTATTTGACAGAGAGAGAGATCACAAATAGGCAGATAGTCAGGCAGAGAGAGAGAGGAGGAAGCAGGCTCCCTGCTGAGCAGAGAGCTCGATGCGGGGCTCGATCCCCGGACCCTGAGATCATTACCTGAGCTGAAGGCAGTGGCTTAATCCACTGAGCCACCCAGGCGCCCCATGTTTTTTTTGTTTTTTGTTTTAAAAATTACCTATTTATTTATTTGACAAAGAGAGAGACACAGCAAGAGAGGGAACACAAGCAGGGGGAGAGGAAGAGGGAGAAGCAGGCCCCCTCACCCCCATAACCCCCCACCCCAGCAGGGAGCCCGACAATGCAGGGCTCAATCCCAGGACGCTGGAATCATGACCTGAGCCAAAGGCAGAAGCTTAAGGACGAGCTATCTAGGAGCCCCGGTGTATGGAAATTTTAAGAAATGCACTCCTAAAGTCTACCCTAGAGAACTAAGATTTTAAAAGATCACAGATGGGAGTGCCTGAGTGGCGCAGTCACTTAAGCATCCAATTCTTGGTTTCAGCTCAGGACATGATTTCACGGGTAGTGAGATGGAGCCCTGCCTTGGGCTCCAAGTTCAGCACCAGGTCTGCTTGAGTTCTCTCTCCCTCTCCCTCTGCCTCTGAGCTTTAGCCTCTTCCCAACTACGGCTCCCCACCCCACCCTCACTCCTACCCCCCCATAAATAAATAAATAAATAAATCTTTCAACAGCTCAGAGATGACCTAATGGGCTACTTAGAAGCTGATAACATGCAAATACCAGATTTATTATGACCTCAACCACCCAGAGAACAAATTGAAAACCAAAAAAAGAAAAGAGCCCTAAAGTGGTCAAAATAGAACTTAATTCACGGAGCAGCCACCAATCACAACCAATTTACATACATTTCTGCTCCTTTAGGCAGTCTTATTCAAGGCAGGGAAATTGCACAGATGACAGCAAGTCATGCTGGCATTGATAAAGATACTGTTTACAATATATGTCTTACATCAACAACCCCATTGTACAGACAGCAGACTGAGAGTTCTGTTTAGCTTCCATTCCCAGTTAAAACAAACAAACAAAACACATACACACAAAACACCTCTACAAATACACAGAGGGTTTCCAATTGGGCTACACGCTGACAGTAAGAGTCTAAAGATGAGGTGTATTCCTCTTGCCTTGAAACTCTTAAAAACAAAAGCCCAGGGTTGCCTGGGTGGCTCAGCTGTTAAAGCAGCTGCCTTCAGCTCGGGTCATGATCCCCAGGGTGCTGGGATCGAGCCCCACATCAGGCTTCCTGTTCAGCGGGGAGTCTGCTTCTCCCTCTCCCACTCCCCCTGCTTGTGTTCCCTCTCTTGCTGTCTCTCTCTCTGTCAAAAAGGAAAAAAAAAAAAAGCCCAGCAGAGGAAAAAATGAGACCAATCTTTGTCCTATCCTAGCAGAGACTTGCTATAAAATCATGCACCAACAATTTTATTCTTCTGAACCTATATTATTCTCATTCCCACTAAGGAAATGATACATTTTCAATAAAATTTGACATGAGTGAATAGAATGAATAAATAGAAATGAAGAGAATAGAAAATTAGCACCTAAAACCAAAGCACCTCCTGTTAATCACAACCTTTCACAGAGCAATAATTTTGCATTCTATCCACTTTGCAAGTATTATTTCAACAAACTCCATGAATAATTTGACCACCGCTTTTATTCACTGTAATAGTAACCAGGAATCATTAGTGTCACACAGACTGAGGCCAATCTATCAAATGTTACTTGTTTTCTTGTGGCTTTTTTGCACGTAAGTGGAAACACACGTGGACTATGGACAGTACAAAAGCTAAATATCTCTTCATGAAATTTTACCTGTCCGTGTATGTCTCCACACACTGTTACTGGTGTTGATACTGGCTGGACATTTGACTCTTCTAAGAGGAGGTCACAAACATAGTCACATAGCCGCTGTAAGAAGAGAAAGTAAAATTCAACCTTTCACTACAATATTAAAACTAAAGATCAAATGCAAAAGACAAGAACTAATACATATATTATTTCATCAAAAAGGAAAACTACCCTTTAACCATTCTGTGGCTTGATTTGTCAGCTTCCACCTTCATCTCATAATGCCCAAGGATGATACAATGGCTACTCCAAAACTCAAATTCTCTGGCTACAGACAATAGGTTCTAGAAAACAGCTTTAAACAAACTATAAAATGATACTTTTCACCAAACAAATGTAAGAGTAAATAATTTTAACAGAAAAAGGTTTTTTAAAGATTTTTTTTAAAGATTTTACTTGTTTATTTGACAGACAGAGATCACAAGTAGGCAGAGAGGCAGGCAGAGAGAGAGGGAAGCAGGATCCCCGCTGAGCAGAGAGCCCGATGCGGGGCTCGATCCCAGGACCCTGGGATCATGACCTGAGCCGAAGGCAAAGGCTTTAACCCGCTGAGCCACCCAGGTGCCCCAGAAAAAGGTTTTTATCTACTAATTTTTGAAGTAAATTGGAGGGGCATCAGGGTGGCACAGTCAGGAGACCCCCAGACTCTTGGCTTTGTCATGATCTCAGGGTTGGGAGATCAGACCCTGCAGCAGGCTCCACACTCGGCAAGGAGTCTGCCTGGATTTCTCTCTCCTTCTCCCTCTGCCCTCCTCCCCCCACCTCTAAAATGAACTAGTGAATCTTTAAAAAATTAAGTAAATACAGCAAGTTGCAAACCATGTGTTTACCATATGACCTAGCAATTCCACTCAGCAATGAAAATTTATGTCCGAAGCTTAATTCATAATAGCCAAAAACTGGAAATAAATTGGTATCCTTCAACAAGTGAAGAGTTAAACAAGTTGTGCTATATCTATTCCATGGAATACTATTCAGTAATAACAAGAAACTATTGACACCTGGATGAATCTCAAGAAAAAAACCTATCCCAAAAGATTATATACTATATGATTCCATTTATATAACATGCTTAAAATAACAAATTTATAGAAATGGAGATCAGCTTAGTGGTCACCAGGGGTTCAGAAATTAGGAACAGCAGAAAGGAAGTGGGTATAGTTATAAAAGGACAAAATGAGGAATCCTTGTGGTAATGGAAGTATTTTAAATATGGCGTTGGATACACAAAACTACAGATGGGTGCCTGGGAGGCTCAGTCATTAAGTGTCTGCCTTCGGCTCAGGTCATGATCCCAGGGTTGTGGGATGAAGCCCCGTGTCGGCCTCTCTGCTCGGCAGAGGGCCTGCTTCTCCCTCTCCCACTACTCCTGCTTGTGCTTTCTCTGTCTCTCTGTCAAATAAATAAATAAAATCTTAAAATTAAAAAAAATTTATAAAAAAGATATAATAAAATTGCAGAGAAATAAATACACACACACACACACACACACACACACACAGAGTACAAGTAAAATTGGAGAAATCTGAAGAAGATCATGGGTTGTATCAACAACAATATCCTATAGTTCTACATGACCTTACTACTAGGGAAAACTGAGTGAAGAGTATGTGGGATCTCTCAGTATTACTTTTTACAATTACAAATAAATAGTTATCTCAAAATTAAAAGATTAAAATTAAATAATTATAAAATATAAACCTAAAATTGAGGAGCCACCCAAAACTTTTTAAAAAGAACTCTGTTTGCATTTAAGAGTATTTGTTCTCTGGCAACACTCATATCAAAAGATTTCATAGAAGGAAAATGATTCTCACGACAGAGCAGTGGAGAAGGAAGTGTACAGTCTTGCTATGCATGGAGAACTGGGGGAGAACCTACCTTCCATCTGAGACCCAATTCATAGTACAGTCAGAGGCCCTACTGGGTTTTATGGTAGGTTTGCTAAGAAAAGAGAAATTGAACTACACAAGCACTAAAACAATTAAAAAATAAAAATTAACTGATTAATTTAAAAGGGGCACCTTGCTGGCTCATCAGAGTTACGAGTTCAAGCCCTACGTTGGGTGTAGAGCTTACTTAAAACAACCAACCAACCAACCGACCAACTACACAAGCATAATGAAATGATTAAGAAATTTAAGTTGGTTGAGCCTCCAACTCTTGGTTTCACTTCACTTGTGATCTCAAGGTTGTGAGATTGAGCCCCAAGCCCCGAGTCAGGCTCCATGCTCAGTAGGGAGTCCGCTTGTCCCTCTCCCCTCTGCTCCTTCCCAAAATACACACCTGCTCTTTCACTCTCTCTCTCTCTCAAATAAATAAAGCCTTAAGAAAAAATGAAGAAATCTAAATGCTAGGGACGTCTGGCTGGCTCAGTTGGTAGAGCATGCAACTCTCAAACTTGGTTATAGGTTTGAGCCTCATATTGAGTGTAGAGATTACTTTAGAAAATAAAATCTAAAAAAATAAAAATCTAAATGCTATAATTTAACTATACATTTCAGAGACACACTTTTAACAGCAACAGCTACTTCATACAGAGCATAGGAGAGAACTCACAATGACAGATGACCCCAGGGAAATAGGGGGTGGGTAGTGGAAGCCCCTCAAAAGAAAATGAGGGGAAATACAGCTGCTTAGAATTTTTCAAAATAAAATGGTTCGTTCTTAAGTTCCTCATCTTCAAATAGAACCTCAAAGGCAAGATCTTTCTTATGGCCTGGAGTCCTTCTGGCTTAGGGCCCCTGAGTAGCTAGCTCCTTCTTGTGTTGAATTTCCCACAACACTCAGACGCTTAACCAAACAAGTCTTAGTCCTGCCAATAATCCATAATAGGAACAGATACCAGTGACTGAAATAATGTTTCTGAACTGAAAGCCTTAACTTTATAATGAAAGATGGTTTCTCAAGGTTACTTCAGTTAAAAAAATTCTGGTTTACCTCTGTAGAAGTAAACAATTCAGTTTTTCTTTCCTATGGGGAAAACCCAGTTCTTCCCTAGTGTGTGCCTCTTTCCTATATGTCTCCTGTACTAGTCACACAGAACACTCACATTTCTGGTCACCAAATGTGTAGAGGTTTTTTCCCCCACAACCAGCAAATCTTTGTGACACCAGCTGGTTGTCCAACAATTTAGCTCGATTCTGACACTATCCACACGGAGATAAAGATAACATCATATCCCACAAGAAGACTGCTCCCCCTCCCCCCACCACACACACACTCTCTTCTCTCTCTCTCTCAGATATCAGTTACAAGCTCAAGTTATCACCTATGCTTCTAACCAACCAGCTATAGATCAAAGGTTATGCAGGTTACAAAGACCTCCTCCTTTAAAAAAAAAAAAAAAAAAAAAGACCTTCTCCTTGGGTCTAACCAATTTGCTAGAGCAGCTCACAGAACTCAGGAAAACATCTATGTATTTACCAGTTTATTAGCACCACGTTCTAACCAGCTGAGCTAACCGGCCACCCTTGTATTTACCAGTTTATTAACGGATGTGACAAAGGATACGAATGAACATTTAGACAGAAGCTCTCTGAACCCCATACTTCGGAGATTTTATGGAAGCTCTCACCATTAACCCCATTTTCAGCCCCTCTCCCATTTGAAGAGAATTGGAGACAGGACTGAAAATGCCAAGCTTCTAATCACGATTTGGTTTTTCCAGTGATTAGCCTATACCCAGGAGCCATCTCTTTAGAACAAGACACTCCTATCACCCAAGAAATTATAAGGGTTTCTGTGCTAGGAACTGGGGGCAGAAACCAATATATATATATTTCTATTATCTCACTTCATTAAAAACTGCCTATTCAAATCTTCACTTTACCCAGGTGGTAAGACTGAGACCCACAAGCACTCAGGTCACTAAGCTACTTAATCTTAGTAACAACAGATCTGGAATCCAGGTTATCTACCTTTTTTCACTGTACTATCTTGAATATTTAGTTGTTCAACACAACAAATATTTATTGAGAGCCTAATATGATACCAGTAATTCTAGAAACAAAGTAAATAAATAGTAATGACCAAACAAACTAAAAGCCCTGCTCTCCAGAGGCTTACACTCTAATGAGGAGAGGTGGAGAAAATAAGAAATAAGTAAAATATATATTCATACTACTTTTTCAGATAGTGGCAAGAGCAATGGAGAAAAAATGAAGCACTGTAACAGGAGTAAATAGTGGCAGAGGCGGGAGATGGTACTGGTATATTAAATAAGGTAAGCACAGAAGCCTTACTGATAAAGTGACTTTTGAGCAAAAATCAGAAAAAAAAGTAAAGTTAGGGGG
>ML110623.1:12689-24367 GCA_003697995.1 Taxidea taxus jeffersonii | reverse complement strand
TCTCTCTCTCTCTCTCTCTCTCACTAGTAATAAATCAATCCTCAATCCTAAAATACAAATTTTTATTTATTTATTTGACTGGGTCAGAGAGAGAGAGCACGCACACAAGCAAGCAGAGCAGCAGGCAGAAGGAGAGGGAGAAGCAGGCTCCCTGCTGAGCAGAGAGCCCCACATGGAGCTCCATCCCAGGACCCTGGGATCATGACCTAAGCCAAAGTCAGAGGCTTAAGCAACTGAACCACCCCAGCACCCCAATAAATAAATCTTTAAAAAATTATTTTGGCTTAAGTAACTGCAAGGGTGTTAATAGTCATTATTGATAGTTAAGACTCCAAGGAAAGACATTCTTACTGTAATTTTCTCTTAAATAGAATGTATTTTTTAGAGCAGTTTTAGGTTCACAGTAAAATTGAGAAGATACAGGGAATTCCCAGATATGTGCTGCTCACGAGCACATAGATACATACAGCCTCTTCCACTATCAACATTCCCCATCAGAGTGGTACATTCATTACTGATGAACCTACACTGATCCATCAGTATTATGCGGAGTCCATAGTTTCAATTAGGGTTCACCTGTGGTGTTGTACATTCTGTGGATTTGGACAAATGTATATTGACATGTATACAGAATTATAGTATCATACAGAATAGTTTCACTGCCCTAAAAATCCTCTGTGCTTTATCTATACACCTTTCCCTCCCCCAAACCCTGGAAACCACGGATCTTATAACTGTCATCATAGTTTTGCCTTTTCCAGAGGGCCAAAGAGTTTAAATCATACATAAGTAGACTTTTCAGATTCACTTCTTTCACTTAATGATATGCACTTAAGGTCCTTTCATGTTTTTTAATGGCTTGATAGCTCTTTTCCTTTTAGTGCTAAATAATATTCCATTGTCTTGATGTACCAGTTTATTTATCCATTCACCTACTGAAGGCCATGTTGGTTGGTTTCCAATCTTAGCAGTTATGAATAATGCTACCATAAACACCCATGAATAGGTTTTTGGGTGAACACAAGTTTTCAGTTAATCTTGGTAAACAGCAAGGAGCATGACTGCTAGACTGTACAGTAAGAGTTTGGCAAGAAACTGCCAAACAATCTTCCAAAGTGGTTGTACTTTGTATTTTGCATTCCCATCAAGCATGAATGAGAGAGTTCCTTTTGCTTCCCAACTTTGCCAACATTTGGTGATATCAGTGTTTTGAATTGTGGCTGTTCTAATAGGCTTGTAGTGGTATAACATTGTTTTAATTTGCATTTATTTCCCTAATGATGTATGACGAGGAGCACCTTTTCATAGGCGTGTCATGTGCTTATCTTCTTCAGTAAGGTGCCACTCAGGTCTTTGGCCCATTGTTTAAAGGAGCAGTTTGGGGTGCCTGGGTGGCTCAGTGGGTTAAAGCCTTTGCCTTCGGCTCAGGTCATGATCCCAGGGTCCTGGGATCGAGCCCCGCATCAGGCTCTTTGCTCTGCATGGGGCCTGCTTCCTCCTCTCTCTCTGCCTGTCTCTCTGCCTACTTGTGATCTCTGTCTGTCAAATAAATAAATAAAATCTTTAAAAAATAAATAAATAAAATAAAATAAAGGAGCAGTTTGTTTTCCTATTGTTGAATTTTAAGAGTTCTTTGCATATTATGGATAAAAGTCCTTTATCACATATGTCTTTTGCAAACATTTTCTCCAGTGTGTGGCTTGTCTTCTTATTCTCCTGTCTAAAAACTTTTACAGAGCAAAAGTTTTTAATTTTAATGAAGTCCAGCTTATCAATTATTTCTTGCATAAGCATATTATTTTGATTTGAGTTTATTCTTTAAAAAAATAATAAAGTGCAAGATTCAGTTGTTTTCTTAGTGTACTCGATGTTTGGAAACCATCAACATAATTAATTTTAGAAAATTTTCAGTGCTTGCTGATGGTCGCTGTATCACTGTCTGGTAGAGGCATAGGAATTGGTGGCTGAGGTCTCTGGGCTGGGATGAACCCTGCTCTTGGTGAAGGACAGGGAGCCGAGCCAGAGCCATGGCCAGTACAATGGTAGCAGCTGGACTGACCATTGCCGCTGCAGGATTTGCACGATGTTATGTTTTGCAAGCCATGAAACATGGAGCCTAAAGTGAAACAAGTTTTTCAACGTCTACCAAAATCTGCCTTCACTGGTGGCTTACAGAAGTGACTGGAACCCAAAATGACAAAATGAGAAGCAGCATTAGTACTAGGTATACTAGGGGCACCTGGGTGGCTCAGTGGGTTAAGCCTCTGCCTTCAGCTCAGGTCATGATCCCAGGGTCCTGGGATCGAGCCCCACATCGGGCTCTCTGCTCAGCAGGGAGCCCGCTTCCACCTCTCTCTCTCTCTGCTTGCCTCTCTGCTTGTGATCTCTGCCTGTCAAATAAATAAATAAATAAATAAATCTTTAAAAAAAATACTAAGCATACTACTGCCAATAAAAGAAAAAATAAGAGTTGCTCACTGATGAATTGTGTTTTTAAATCACCCAGACAAGGGAGAATCTCCTTACATAGCAGCCAAAATCAATAAAGCTAAAGATTTACTAGAAGGTCAAGCTAAAAAGTGAAATAAATATGTGATGAATTTTAAGTTTATTGTTTATGTACATGAATGCCAGCTTTTTATAATAAAATGCCTCAAAGCTACAAATTAATTTAAAAAAAGAACACTTTCATCATCCCTCAAAAAGCTATGTATGCATTGGTAGTCTCCTCCTACAACCCACACCATAGCCCTAGGCAATCACTTATTTATTTTGCCTCTATGCCTTTGTCCACTCTGGACATCTGGATATATGGCCTTTTGTGACTGGCTTCTTTCACTTAATATAATGCTTTTCATTATATGTAGTGAAAATGTTTTTCTGTATTGAGACATGTTATTACTTCGTTCTTTTTTCCTAAATAAATAATATTCCACTGTATGTATCTATTATATCTTACTTATATATTCACTAGTTGCTATACATTTGGG
Organism: Taxidea taxus jeffersonii; assembly: GCA_003697995.1. Taxonomy (NCBI): domain Eukaryota; kingdom Metazoa; phylum Chordata; class Mammalia; order Carnivora; family Mustelidae; genus Taxidea; species Taxidea taxus. The sequence goes on along the minus strand of ML110623.1, from coordinate 21,377 downwards.
TGGTTTCCACTATTTGGCTGTCAGAATCTGATTTTGACACATTAAGTCTCAGATGCCTACCAGACTTCTAAGTGCCCCAGATGTGCTGTAAACAAGTGATCAAATGAGTCCTGAATTCAAGGAAAAGGATCTGAGCCAGAGAGACCATTTTAGAGACTGTCAGGATATACATACACACATACACACATACACACATACATACATACATATGTGAGACTAAATGAGATAACTACAGTGGTAGCTACAAAGAGAGGAAAGGATTAAAATCAAGAAATGATCTGTAAGATACATCAATATTTAGAAGTTAGGGAAAAGAGGAGGAACAAGCAAAAGAGATAGCTTGGTGAGACAGTAAGGTAACCATGAGCATGTGGTATCCTGGAAGTCCAGTGAAGAAAATGTTTCAAAAGAGGTGTGATCAGGACACCTACATGGCTCAGTCAGTTAAGCATCTGCCTTTGGCTCAAGTCCTGATCCTGGAGTCCTGGGATAGAGCCCTGTATCAGGCTCACTGCTCCACAGGGAATCTCTTCTCCCTCTGCCCTTCACCCCACTCATGCTGTCTCTCACTCTCTCAAATAAATAAACAAAATCTTAAAAAAAAAAAAAAAGAGGGGTGATTAAGAGGCATGGGCAAAAAAGAAAAAGAGGAGTAATCAACTATGTTCAATGCTGCTAAAAGGTCAAATTTTGGAGAAATAGAGTGGGGCTGAGAGGGAGTACTTTTTTATTCCTAATCAACAAGTACCATTCCCATACCTTATACTCTAAGAAAAGGAGCATACCAGGGCACCTGGGTGGTTCAGTGGGTTAAAGCCTGTGCCTTCGGCTCAGGTCATGATCCCAGGGTCCTGGGATGGAGCCCCACATCGGGCTCCCTGTTCCACAGGGAGCCTGCTTCCCCCTCTCTCTCTGCCTGCCTCTCTGCCTACTTGTGATCTCTCTCTCTGTCAAATAAATAAATTTAAAAAAAAAAAAAGAGCACAGCCTTTTAAGTCTCAAAAGATAAGAGGTCAAATATCAGCTCTACCTCTTACCTAGTACTTAGCTTACTGTTACCTTAGCTGTATATCCCTAAGCAAGTTACTTGATCTTTCTCTGTGTCTTAGTTTCCTCATCCACAAAATAGAGATACCTACCTAGAGATTCTAAAGATTAAATAAGAGAGTACATGCAGGGGCACCTGGGTGGCTCAGTGGGTTAAAGCCTCTGACTTCGGCTCAGGTCATGATCCCGGGGTCCTGGGATCGAGCCCCGCATGGGGCTCTCCGCTTAGCAGGGAGCCTGCTTCCTCCTCTCTCTCTCTCTGCCTGCCTCTCTGCCTACTTGTGATCTCTGTCAAATAAATAAATAAATCTTAAAAAAAAAAAAAAAGAGTACATACAAAGTGCTCTGGCAGAGTTTTATACATACACACACAGGGTTATATACTCAGCCTACTATATATATGTGTATACTGAATTATAAAACATGACCAAGAAGGATATACACCAAGCCCACACCCAATAGCAGTTGCTGGAGATATCAAACAAAAGGAATTCCACTTTCATCTTTGTTTCTTCTACCTTTTATTTTTTTAAAGATTTTATTTATTTATTTGTCAAAGAGAATAAGCATAAGCAGGAAAGCGGCAGGCAGAGGTAGAGGAAGAAGCAGGCTCCCTGCTGAGCATGGAGCCTGATATGGAACTCAATCCCAGGTCTCTGAGATCACAACCCAAGCCGAAGGCAGCCGTTTAACCAACTGAGCCAACCAGGCGTCCCTGTTTCTTTTACTTTTTAAAAAAGCATGAAAAACATTTATTTTTTGTGGAAGGAAATAGTCTGCTTAGGACTCTCTCTCTCCCTTTCCCTCTGCCCCTCCCCTCATCCATGCACACTCACTCTCTCTCTCTCTCAAATAAATAAATCTTTAAAAAAAAAAAAAAAATGGGGGGACGCCTGGGTGGCTCAGTTGGTAAAGCGGCTGCCTTCGGCTCAGGTCATGATCCCAGCGTCCTGGGATCGAGTCCCACATCGGGCTCCTTGCTCGGCAGGGAGCCTGCTTCTCCCTCTGCCTCTGCCTGCCTCTCTGTCTGCCTGTGCTTGTGCTCTCTCTCTCTCTAATAAATAAATAAAAGCTTAAAAATTTTTTTTAAAAATGGGCAAAAGACTTAACAGGCATATTTCCCAAGAAAATATACAAATAGCCAATAAACACATTAAAAAATGTTTAGTATCATTAGTCATTATAGAAATAAATGAAAATCAAACCCACAATGGTATAACACTTCACACACACTGGGGTGACCACAAGTTTTTAAAAAGGAAATATAGGGGTGGCTCAGTCATTGTGCATCTGCCTTTGGCTTGGGTCATGATCCTGGGATCCTGGGATCAAGTCCCATGTCAGGCTCCCTGGTCAGCGGGAAGCCTGCTTCTCCCCTCCTACTCCCCCTGCTTGTATTCCCTCTCTCAATGTCTCTCTCTTCCTGTCAAATAAATAAATAAAATCTTAATAAATAAATAAATAAAATGAAAATGAAATATAGCAAGTACTAGCAAGAAGGTGGATAAACAGGAATCCTCACACACTGCTGAAAGGAATATAAAATGGGATAGCCACTACAGAGAACAGTCTGGCAGTTCTTCAAAATGCTGAAGAGAATTACCACATGCCCAGGACTACCACGCACACTACCTTAAGTAACTTAAGTAAAGTAACAACTGTCTCCTGTCACTGCCACTTCTGCAGTCCCAACTGAAGATTTAGAGAGTCGAGTCTCTAAACTAAACCCATTGCCTCTCATCTCTCCAGTTCAGCAGTAGCTTACACGTCCAAACCAAGCACACACAAAAATAAGTCCACGAAATCTCAAATACAAATTCTATGTAAGTCAGCCAACTACACATACAGTGGCCTCAGAGAGCCTAATCTTGCCATGAGGGAAGACCCATGGTCCTTTATTCCAAAGCCCTTCACAGCTTTGTTCTACTGCTTAGTTGGTAAGAAGCGTGGTTTCTCTTACTGCTCCAAAATCATCTCTGAGGCAAGATTCTCAATCTTACCCAATTTTAGGGCAAACTATACCCACCTCTCCCCACAATGCCCAATTAGTTCCTAATTCTTGAACAAATAAGGTTCATAACCCCCTTCTTAGAAGACCCCATTTCCCTTCTCTACCTTTTCTTCAAGATACTCAGGGTTCCATTCTATTCTCTGCTCCTGTCTCTGGGTCCCCTCTTGCTCCTCAAATATACTGGGTTTTAAATGTTTGTGATTCTTTGTTTAGCTGACCCTGCTAGCTAAAACATACCGTTTCCTTTGTTTACTTTAACATACTAGTATTTATAAAATCTCTTGATTTAAGAAATAAAAATCTATCTAAAATTATTTTTTACATAGCCTTTGTATAGAATTTCTACTATAATACAAATCACTGGGAATGAGGAGCTGGAATCCAAGATGATAATAATATTCACACCCTTACAATCTAGAAGGAAACATCCGTATCTTTAGTGTAAGCCAGGGTTTCTCAGCCATGGCACTACCAATAATTCTTTCTTATGGGGGGCTGCTGTCCTATCTGTTAGAGGACATTTAGCACCATATCTGGCCTCTATACCCACTACACACCCATAGCAACTCCCTGGCTGTGACCATAAAAACTGTGACATTGCCAAGGATCTTCTCAGGGGCAAAATCACCCCAGCTGAGAATCAATGGTACAGACCTTTCTTCTGAGTTTACTACTATTAGAGCTGCTGGTGTCTGGAGCACATATGACAATCAAAAAATATTTGTTACCTGACCAGCTTCCGAATCCAACAGATAATCTGGACATTTCTACCTCAGTATCTTGACTTGGCAGCATCTCAAACTCAGTACAGCCCAAACCAAACTCCCTTGCATTCTTTAATTTAGTTACAGTATTTACTAAGTAATCTATGCCAGAAACAGATTACACTGAACTCTTCTCTCTCCTCATAACCTAGACCTAACCTGTCAACAAGTCCTAGTATACCTTCTTCGTCTCCTTTTAAAGTTTTGGGGGCACCTGGGTGGCTCAGTGGGTTAAGCCTCTGCCTTCGGCTCAGGTCATGATCCCAGGGTCCTGGTATCGAGCCCCGCATCTGGCTCTCTACTCCACAGGTAGCCTGCTTCCTCCTCTCTCTCTGCCTGCCTCTGCCTACTTGTGATCTGTCTGTCAAATAAATAAAATCGTCAAAAAAATTTAAAAAAAAAAAGTTTAAAGTTTTGGGTGTGTGTGTGTGTGTATTAGGAAAACTGTGTACACCCATGTGGGGCTTGAACTCATAACCCAGAGATCCAATAGCATGCTTTCCTAACTGAGCCAGCCAGGAGTCCCCATCTCCTTTTAAACACCACAGTCAGGGGCGTCTGGGTGGCTCAGTGGGTTAAAGCCTCTGCCTTCAGCTCAGGTCATGATCTCAGAGTCCTGAGATCGAGACCCACATCGGGCTCTCTGCTCAGCAGGAAGCCTGCTTCCTCCTCTCTCTCTGCCTGCCTCTCTGCCTACTTGTGATTTCTCTCTGTGTCAAATAAATAAAAATATTTAAGGAAAAAAAGGTTATGTTTTGGCCCAATCACTTTCATATATTTCATCTTTATTCCTACAAAACATTTATGCAGATTCAATCCAGTATTAATGATCTGACCACTTCCAATTTAGATATAGAGAAATCAAAATTAGATGTAAAACACCCTATGCACTCATTTTACTTAGTACCTCCAACTTCTACTCAAATTAAAAACATAGGTGAATTGCTATCATCTTTTCTATCAGAACAAATCTTTTCCATAATGACCATTAAGTGGCTCCAATGATTTTTCTTCCTCTGATCTTTTATTTTGGCTCTAAAGCTTCAGAAAAGGTGCTCCTGGAATGCTTTCTTGGCTTGTCTAATTTTAGTTTCTATTTTATGCCAAGAAGTAGAACAAAATTAAATTTCTTTAAAAATACCAGACATGAACAGCACAACTAAATTCATCTGATAAAACCATTTCCAAGACAAAAAAAAGCCTCTACTTATAAAGGAAAAATCAGAATTGCTTTTTTCCCCACTACCTGTCCAGAAGACTGAAAAAAAAGTTTATTAAGAAACAGATATAGGGGGGCGCCTGGGTGGCTCAGTGGGTTAAAGCCTCTGCCTTCGGCTCGGGTCATGATCCCAGGGTCCTGGGATCGAGCCCCGCATCGGGCTCTCTGCTCAGCAGGGAGCCTGCTTCCTCCTCTCTCTCTCTGTCTGCCTCTCTGCCTACTTGCGATCTTTGTCTGTCAAATAAATAAATAAAATCTTAAAAAAAAAAAAAAGAAGAAAAGAAACAGATATAGGGGCGCCTGGGTGGCTCACTGGGTTAAAGCCTCTGCCTTCAGCTCAGGTCATGATCCCAGAGTCCTGGGATCGAGCCCCACACTGGGTTCTCTGCTCAGCAGGGAGCCTGCTTCCCCTACCCTGCTCTGCCTTCCTCTCTGCCTACTTGTGATCTCTGTCTGCCAAATAAATAAATATTGAAAAAAAAAAAGAAAAGAAAAGAAACAGATATATAGGGGCACCTGGGTGGCTCAGTTGGTTGGGCATCTGTCTTTAGCTCTGGTCATGATCCCAGAGTCCTGGGATCGAGCCCCACAATGGGTTCCCTGCTTAATGAGGAGCCTGCTTCTCCCTCTCCCACTCCCCCTGCTTGTGTTCCCTATCTCACTGTCTCTCTCTGTCAAATAAATAAATGACATCTTCAAAAAAAAAAAAGAAAGAAAGAAAGAAACAGATATCCAACAATGGAATACTATGCAGCCATCAAAAACAAAATGTTGCCATTTGCAACAATGGGGATGAACTAGAGGGTATTATGCTAAGAAAATAAGTCAATTAGAGAAAGACAATTATCATATGATCTCTCTGATATGAATAATTTGAGAGGCAGGGTGGGGGGCCATGGGGGGCAGGAAACTAGATGGCACGGGGAAGGGAGACAAACTGAGGGTTGGGAGGGTGGAACAGGGTGGCTGGGTTATGGACATTGGGGAGGGTATGTGCTATGGTGAGTGCTGTGAATTATGTAAGACTGATGATTCACAGACCTGTACCCCTGAAGCAAATAATACATTATATGTTAATAAAAATAAATAAATATTTATTTAGGAGGGAAAAAAAGAAACAGATATACACTACGTACAGCCCAACAGTGTTGCAAAGGGAAACGAAATGATTTAATACCTCTATTTCCTTAAGGTGAGAAGAAAATCCAGTGTTTATCAAACTAAGAGGTCTAAAGAAAATCCAATCCAACTGACCATCTTCCAAATCATACAGCAACATTTTATTCATTAACACAAACCTCAAGACAGCTTTACTTGGGCTGAGAAACAGAAAGTTCCACATCAAATCACTGATACGAGAAAATCATCTCGATCTACTGAACTAACAATGCCACCAAAAGACATCTGGTTAGTTTTCCATGAATTAGGTCTCAATGCCGGCTGTATCCTCAGTGCATATAAACAGAAGGAAGCCACAAAACTAATGTCAGAAGGGGACGCCTGGGTGGCTCAGTTGGTTAAGCGGCTGCCTTCGGCTCAGGTCATGATCCCAGCATCCTGGGATCGAGTCCCACATCGGGCTCCTTGCTCGGCAGGGAGCCTGCTTCTCCCTCTGCCTCTGCCTGCCACTCTGTCTGCCTGTGCTTGTTCTCTCTCTCTCTGACAAATAAATAAATAAATAAAATCTTAAAAAAAAAAAAAAACTAATGTCAGAAGGACTCAGATGTGCATAAATAAAAGCTACATTGATAGTATTGGCTTTGTCCTCATTTTAATCAAAGTATCTTATTAAAAAGGGGAAAATGTACAAGAATGACTCTCCTATCATACAGCACATATAAATAACATCTAAGTACAATTAAGTTACATCCATAAGAGCTGGTGAGACCTTAGACATTTTGCATACTTGTTGACTGATGTTAAATCTCAACTTCCCGTACGAATAGAGCAAAAGAAAAAAAAAAAACCAGTAATCCCTTCCTTGAAAAAGAATTTACAAAAACAAATTGCTTTACATCCACAGACTAAAGGGAAAAAAATATCAACAGCTTACCCACTTACCACACAGCAAATCAAAGTTAACTGAACAAGTAAAACAGGCACTAGCACTGACCGCTGAACGCTGTCAGACACCGAAACGTTGTGCATGAAAACACTTCTCAGAAAAGCAATATACCGGGACGCCTGGGTGGCTCAGTTGGTTGAGCAGCTGCCTTCAGCTCAGGTCATGATCCCAGCGTCCTGGGATCGAGTCCCACATTGGGCTCCTTGCTCCGGCGGGGAGCCTGCTTCTCCCTCTGCCTCTGCCTGCCTCTCTGTCTGCCTGTGCTCGTTCGCGCGCGCTCTCTCTGACAAAAAAATTTAAAAATCTTAAAAAAAAGAAAAGCAATATACCAAAATCTTACATTCTTTTTCTCTTACATTCATTCCTTTACCCCCACATACTAGGCAATAGCAAGGAACAACTCATCTCCTTTGGGAAACCAAGAAAGGAAATCTTCAGTTAAGAAGGACTTATGAGGGGTGCATGGGTGGCTCAGCTGGTTAAGCGACCGCCTTCGGCTCAGGTCATGATCCTAGAGTCCCTGCTTGGCAGGGAGTCTGCTTCTCCCTCTGACCCTTCCCTCTCGTGCTTTCTCTTTCTTTCTCCCTCAAATAAAATAAACAAAATATTTAAAAATAAAAAAAGAAGGGATTACGAGGAAACAACTTAAGAGGCATAAAGTTTTTGTATTGAGGGCCTACTACTTTATCCACTGAAATTAGCTCAGCAACGCACTGGAAAATGGGTTCCTATCTCAATTAACAGAACTAAACCAACACTCGCAACGACCGACTGGGACGAGGGGTACGGAAAGAGGGACGACCTGACGTTCTCTGACATCCCTACCAGACCGCTGCGGTCCACCTTCTTCCCCTTCCGCAGGGACCTAAACACAGCCCGGCCGCGTTCCGGGAGCTGGCGGCATCTCCTGTCAGACGCCGGCCACCCCACGCGCTCCTGTCACCACCTCTGGGGGATGACCGCACTCCGAGGGCAGTGTCCGCTGGGCCTCGCTCGGCCTCCGGGAGACCCGGGTCGGGGTGAGCGAAGATGAGTCCTCCGCGCAAAGCTGTCAGGGCTTAGAGCCCTGGGGTAACCCGAAGGCCAGGAGGGGCAACCCTGGGACAGAGGCCGCGACATCCCTCGGGATCCCCATGGAGGGAACCGGGACAGCATTCAGGAGTCTCGGGCTGCCCCCGCTCTCCGCGTGACACCAGTTCGAAACCGGTCGCTTCGCCCCGCGTTAGGCCCACCGCCAGGACCGGACGGGGCGGGATGCTGGCGGGGGTCCCGCGGAGAGAGGAAGGGCGGGCCGGCGGGCGCCCCACTGCCGGAAGGGGCGAGCCCCGCAAGCAGCGCTCCCGCCCCGGCCGGGCTCACCTTCAGGTCGTTCTCCGGTAGGTACTTGCACAGCCGCGCTATTTCCACATACTTGTCCAAGTCTAGGGGCGCCATTTTAGAAATAACAAGCCCCGACGGCGTCGGCGGCAGCAGCGGCGGCTCTAGTAGCGGTGGCGGCGGCAGCGGCGGAGGCCGAAGCCGGAACTCTCCCTACGTCACGTCCGGCCCGAGAGAGGCGTCTGCGCAGCGGCGTAAAACTGGA
>ML110622.1:48239-71365 GCA_003697995.1 Taxidea taxus jeffersonii | reverse complement strand
CACAAGAGAAGGCTTGAACCACCATGTAAAATGAGCCAATGTGGCAGACATCTGTAGGACACGCCATCCAACAACACCGAATGGACGTCCCCCTCAAGCACACAGGGAACATCCCACAGCCTCAGTAAAGTTCAAAGAACAGAAATCACACCAAGTATGTTCTCCAAACACAGTGGAATTAAGTGAGGATAGTTGGCAAATCCAAAATCATATGCAAATGGGAGAACACTCTCTGACATGACCAATAGACCAAAAAGGAAACACAAGGAGCACTGGAAGATAGTACCTGGACATAGGCGGCGATTCCTCACAGACTGTGGAAGTGGTGACTGCTGTGCATACCAGGAGCTGTCCAGCTGCGGGCATCTTCCCCGTCACTTCTGCTACTGTCACAACACCTCAGCTCCTCTGTGGGGGCTAAGGAGGGCACCGTGGTGATGAGCACCGGGTACCATAAGAAAGTGTTGAGTCACTACCTTTTACACCCAAAGCTAATATTGCACTGTATGCTAACTAACAGGAATCTACATAAAAACTTAAAACCTAATGATGTAAGGTCAAGTCAAATCCAATCAAATCCTGGGGGTCCCAATCAGTTGAGCATCCGACTCTCGGTTTCAGCTCAGGTCATGATCTCGTGGTTGTGGATGGAGCCCTGTGCTGGGCTCTGCTCTCAGAGTGGAGTCTGTTTCAGATTCTCTCTCCCTCTCTCTTTCTCAAGTGAATAAAATAAAATAAAATTAAAAAATAAATAAAAAGAATCTCTATTTTTTAGGCCAGGGGTCACTCTAAATAATGTCAATACAGAAGTATAATCAAGAAATAAATTTGTGGGGTGCCTGGGTGGCTCAAGTGAGTTAAGCCTCTTCCTTCAGCTCCAATCATGATCTCAGGGTCCTGGGATCAAGCCCCACATCAGGCTTTCTGCTCAGAAGGGAGCCTTCTTCCCTCCTCTCCCTGCTTGCCTCTCTGCCTGCTTGTGATCTCTCTCTCTCTCTCTGTCAAATAAAATCTTAAAAAAAAAATTGTGTGAGGTGCCTGGGTGGCTCAGTCAGTTGAGAGCTGGACTCTTGATTTCAGCTCAGGTCATGATCTCATGGTTGTGGATCGAGCCCTGAGTGGAGCTCTGTGCATTACACAGAATCTGCTTTGAGATTCTCTCCTCCTCTCCCTTTGTCCCTCCCCTGTTTTTTCTTCTCTCTTTCTCTCTCTCAAATAATTAAATAAAATCTTTTAAAATTAAAAAATTAAAAAACTAAATTTGTCTATCTCAAATTTCACAAGACTATAGATAACCTATAAATGTCAATTTCATCATATACCCCATGTAATAGAAACATGATAAATAAATGTGCAGTTATAACACAGCTCTCACCATGTAACCTGAAAGAGCAATTTTCATTGTTGTTGAAACTACACTTGGCCTCTCAACAACACGGGTTGGAACTGCACAGATCCAATTAGATGCAGATTTCCTTTTCAATAAATCCAGCACAAAATTTAAATGTATTTAAATTGTGTATACAACACTGTATACAACACTGTGTATACAACAAGTGTATACAACACTGTAAATGTATTTTCCCCTCCATATGATTTTCTTAATAATATCTTCTCTGCTCATGCTTCCTCTATCGTGAGAATACAGCATATATAAAATATGTGTGAATAGACTATGTTATCAATATGGCTTAAGAAGTCCAACATAGGTTATTAGGACTTAAGTTTTTGGAGAGTTGAAAGTTATTTGTGGATTTTTAAGCTGCACAGGGCAAGGAGAAGTCAGCACATCTTACCCCCCACATCGTTCAAGGGTCAACAGTGTTAAAATCCTTGATATCCAGATTTCAAGCAAAATTAGTTAGGAAATTAAGGTACAGAGGAAAAACTCACATCCCAGGCATAACTGACACTTGAGATGAAAATTGCCAAAATGATTGTAGGGAAAAGCAATCATGTCCATTACATGAAAATTTACAAGGAGGCACCTGGCCATTTCTGTAGCAAAAAACAACAACAACAACAACAAAAAAAAAAAAACCAGAGAGTCTGACGATTTAGAAAATGTTTCAGAGGTCCCACTTGGATCCATTCAGAATTGTCCTCCTACAGCCAGATATATAGGAATATAGTAACTTTGGTCTTCTCGGTACATACTCAATTCTTGGAAAAAAATTTATTCATGTGGTTCAAAGTCAAACAGTACAAGATGGGAGTGAGAAGCCTCACTGATGCTTCTATTTGGGATCTAAATGATCACTATCCATCTCCCCTCCAAACAGGTAATCGACCAGGCAACCACTATTACTGCTGGGTTGTCTGTCCTTCTAGACATACACCATGAACACACAATCAAAAGTTACAGTGCTGTCTCATGTTCCAGCTTTTCAACACAAAGGGAAGAACACGACCCAGAACGTGCTGGATCTTGGTTTACTCGCTTAACTATGCATGCTGGAGGAATGTCCATTTGCTGCATGGAGAGCTCTCTTTTTCCCTAAGTTTCATAGTACTTTATTGGGGGGGGATCAGAATTAACTTTACCACCCTGTATTGATGAAAATCCAGGATTTTTTTGTTATGAAAAACAACGTTGTGGTGAATAATACAGTAATATACTACTTTTTCATGTTGAATATATTCATAGGATAATTCCTATATGTAACATTCATGGGCCAAAGGGATAATCCCTGGTAATTTGATCAATATTGCTAGAACACTCTCCAATAGAAGTTTTCTGATTCACATCTCCACTAACAATACATGATTCCCTGTTCTCCACGGCCTTACTAAGAGAGAATAGTAACAAATTCTCCCATTTTTTGCCCAGAGTTTGAGGGAGGTTAACCACATTATCAGATGTATCTCTTTATAAACTAAGGAAATCAGTTCTTTGTGATGTAAACTGGAACATTTCTCCAATCACTTGTATTTCTTTTTGCCAACTACATGTCTTGTGGTTGTGATTACTGCCTTTAATGTACTAGAATTTCCTGACTGTCTTTTCGTGGTTTGGGCATTTTAAAATACAGTTAGAAGTACTTCTCCACTGCAAGTTTATAAATAAATTCTAATTTCTAATTATATTTAAATCCTTGCCCCACATAGAGTCTTTCCAGCTGTTCAGTGTGAAGTGGAGATCCAAATTAATTTCTTTCCAGATGGCTAGCCTCATTTTATCAATATATTTATTGAGTAGTCCTTATCTGTCTCTACTGATTTGATACACCAACTTTAATTTATGTGAAATATATATGTATATACATGCATTTTGATATTTTCTTTAGTCTATGTATTAGTAGACCAGTGCTATGCTATTTAACAGCTGAATTTCTATGGAAGTATTTAATAATATTATGACTCATCCACCTACATTCATTTTCATTCCTGTACTTTTTTTTTTTTTAATTTCTTTTCAGGAGTGCCTGGGTGGCTCAGTCAGCTAAGCATCTGCCTTCAGCTCAGGTCATGATCCCTGGGTCCTGGGATCAAGTCCCGTGTCAGGCTCCCTGTTCATGGGGGAAACTGCTTCACCTTCTCCTCCCTGTTTGTGCTCTCTCTCACCATCTCTCATTCTCTCAAATAAATAAAAATATTTAAAACATAAAATAAAATTTCTTTCTCAAGATAACTTTAAACATCTTGTGTAATTCACATCAAAAAAGAACTTACTGACATTTTTATTTACAATTCATAATTATATAACATATAATTTCTAATTGACATTATTTATATACATTAAATGTATAAATTACCTTAGACATGACTGATGTATTTACTAAGTCAATCCTCATCCACAATATAGCAGATATTTCTACTTTTCAAGTATCCTTTTCAATGTATTTTGATTATTTTTTATTCCAAATATTTATTTATTCTGAGACACAGAGAGAGAGACAGAGCATGAGTGGTGGAGAGGCACAGAGAGAGGGAGAGAGAGAATCTCCAGCAGACTCTGTCCTGAACATGGGGGCTGACGCGGGGCTCAAACTTATGACCCTGAGATCATGACCCAAGGTGAAGTCAGGAGTCGGACACTTCAACCAACTGAGCCACTGGATGCACTGATTGTCATTTTTCAATTGATCTTATACATTTTCTGCAGAGTTAATTCCTAAGTACTTTTTCTATTTGTTTTTGTGGCAAATGGCATGCTTTATCTGTGAATATGTTTCATTGGGTATGGTGGATACACATATGAAAGCTATTGATTTTTTTATAGTAAGCCTGGCTTCTCTGCTAATTTTTCTTGATTCTCCTGGGTTTCCTCAATATACTTTCAAATAAGTTTCACATAACATCTCTCTTAATGTCTTTTTAATTTTTGTATGCCTATTTTCTCTTTGCTAAATATTTTTGCTAATATCTCCAGTACAGCATAAAATAATAGGAGTTGAGCTTTGTCACTGTGTCGTCCTTGGTTCTTACAGAAATGTTGCCAGAACCCCAGGTTTGGGTTGAAACAGATACATTTAATCAGGCTGCACAAGCAGCTACCTCTTTCAACTTAATAATGTGATTGCTTCAAGACTTTTAAAAATATTTAAAAATCTTTAAAAAAAAGATTTATTTAATTCAGTATATTCTACCCCACACCTCATCATTTTCTGAATTTATCTCTAGTAATTCCTTCCTTTCCTTTCTGTATTCCGTCCTTTTCTGAATCTTCTGAGTCAGACATTCAGCCATTGGCTTTTGTCCTTTCTTTTATTAGTGTAAGTACTTAAGGCTATGGTTTCCTGTCAGGGGTCTTCAGCTCGATAGCTGCAGCTTGCCTTTCTTTCACTATTAGTTTTTCCTCCTTGGTGTATAATTATTTTACAGATTGGTTTATTTTATTTTTGAGAGAGAGCACGAGGGTCAGAGGGAAAGGAAGAGAGAGAGAATCTTCAGGCAGACACCCCAGTGAGCATGGAGCCCAACATGGAGCTCGATCCCACAACCCTGAGATCCTGACCTGAGCTGAAATCAAGAGCAGGACCTCTAATTGACTCAGCCACCCAGGAGCTCCTGGAGTGTATATTTTTTGTTTCCTCTTAACCAAAGAGATAAGTGAGTGTATTTAAAGTTTTAGGTGGAAAAAATTTGATTGATTTCTGATCTTTAGAGTTAATTTCTAGTTATATTTTGCATTTAGTGTATGGTCTAATTTTGTGAATGTTACAGAGGCACTTAATATAAAGGATATATATTTTTGCAGTGTATGTATTTTAATAAATACCAGTAATCCTTATTAATTATATTATCTTAGAATCCCAAAGTTTTACTTATTTGGGGCTATCCCAATCCATTCATATTGAGAAAAATGAATTAAATCCTCCCAGTCCTAGTGAATTTCTGTCTCTTCCTCATCTGTCTTATATCTTGGAATATCTTCTTTTTAAAAGTCTATAATTTACTTTTTGTCTTAGAGTGATTTAGGTTATATATTCATTGGTAATTTTGTCCTTTACACCCAATTAAGTGTCCCTCTTTGTCTTATGAAATAAATATTAATTGGATTCCATTTTGTCTGATGTAACGTCATGAGTTCTCCTTTCTTTATTTTTGCTTCATTTTCCTTTGAAAATCTTTGAAAATCTTTACTTTTTGAAATCTTTACTTTTTGATCTTTGAAAATCATTACTTTTTGTTAGCCTTTGGAATCCCAATGCATGTGTGACTCTTGTATTGAACACAGGGTTGGGTGCTGTTTTGGGCACCAACATGAAAATATTTTATTCCTTTTCCTCTTGTAAGTTAAGCCTGTTTACATATAAATATGACATATACATGTGTTCTAAATTTTTCATTCTAAATTTTTCATATATTTTAATGCTATTCTCTGGTGTTTTGTTTTGTTTTTTTCTTAAGTCTTTTATTACGTGCATTAGGGGTGTGTGTGTGTGTGTGTGTTTGTGTAGTTATGCTATTTCAAAGTTCTATAATTTTTGTCTGGTGTTTACCTTTATAATTATAGGCAATACACTCTCCTTATTTCTATTTTTTTGGATGTTTCTATTAATCTTAACCAGGAGCCATGATAAAGCTGACTCATACCTCTTTCACCTTCTCCCACCAACTCTCTTCTCTCCCATCCAATTTAACCACACTACTTTTCTTAGTGCTTCCCTTTGTACTGCCCACTACACTGAACTTTTATTAGAGGATTGATAAACTCTTAGTTATCCTTCCACTCCTATTTTATAGGATGAGGTGATCAGAGTGCACACTGCTTGCCCTCTCCCTGCCATCCTGCTTCAACTTTCCTGCAGTGTACACAACACCTGCATTCTCTCTGGTCACTCTAAAACCCACAGGAACTTTTGTTGTAATCATCTAGGAAATGTGTTCAGTATCCACTGCTAGTCTTTGGCCATAGTTTTTCTGTTGTTTTGTTTTGTTTTTTGTTTTGTTTTGTTTTGTTTTTTTTGCGGGGAGGGGTAAATATTTATTTATTTCATTTTTATTTTACTTCTATTATTAGGGTTTTTTAAGTGTCTAAACAGTGTCTTCCAGAAAGTTTCTCAAGAAAAATATTCCCTGAGTTCTTTAATGTTGAAAGCTCCTGTCTGATAGCCTTTATTGTAGAAGAACTATTGTTGAATTTAAAATACGTGACTCACCGTTTCTTTCTCTGTGCATACTTTGGTATAATTTTACCATCTTGTACTGAATGTGTTGCATGTTGCTATGGAGAAGTCTGAGACTATTTTTTCCCATAATAAATGATTTGCTCTTTTTGTCTGGATGCCCAAGTATTTCTTTATATGTAAGTGCCAATCTCATCACCATTCTATGCCTGAGAAGGAAACATTTTAGAGAAAGTTTTGCTTGGCATCTGGTATAATCTTTCAGGATATAAGCTGCAATCTTCATTTTATTTTTTTCAATTCTCTTTAAATATTTTTCCATGTTATTGTTTTGGTTTTGGTCCTTAGTGATTCCAATTGTACATATGTTGGATCACCTTTCCTTGTTTTATGATTTTCATTTTCTCTCTATTCTTTCAACACATTTTTATTTCTATTTTATTTTGTTTACTTTTTCATTTCTTTCCTCTATGTCCCCTGCTATGTATTCCATGGTATCCATCCTGACCTTTATTGTTGTGATGGTTTTCCTTCTATTGGATATCTCTCCTGAGTTATGCCAGCTCTGCTTCATCTCCTCCTTGCCATACCATTTCTTCCATGATATATATATTTTTTCTTATTTTGTGGCCTATCCTCATAAAGGCACTTATTTGCTAAATGGGGGTGTGTGTGTTTTTCTTTCTTTAAGCCAAAGTTTTGGTCATAATTTGTATCTTCTCTAGGGCAATTTTCTCCAGTAAATGTTCGTTCTCTATTAGTAATAATGTTTGCTGCCCTTTTCTTCTTCTTCTTTTCTCCCTTCTGCTATCTGCACATCAATATTACAGTAGATCCTTTCTGTATCTCATCATTCAACACCTTGGCTTTTATGGAATATGGTTCGTGCTGGCTGAGGAAGACAGTAATTTTCCATGCTTCCTGGTTTTCACACCATTGTGCTCTTCATGCTCCTTCTCTACTCCTGTGAGTTGATGCTGGGCTGTGTTGTTTCAGCTGCTGGATTTTTACACTCAGGAGTGTTCTCTCTTCTCCTTCCACATGGTGTTTCCTGGGTCTCAAGCCACTGAGCCTTCTGCACCTCCTTCACTCCTTCTTACTTTTTCAATCCTCACTCCTTTGTTAGTCTCTCTCTTTCTTTTTAAAAGATTTTATTCATTTATTTGAGAGAGAGAGAATGAGAGAGAGAGAGAGAGAGAAAGCATGAGAGAGGGGAAGGTCAGAGGGAGAAGCAGAGTCCCTGCAGAGAGTGGACCCTGATGTGGGGCTCGATCCTGTCACTCCAGCATCATGAACTGAGCTGAAGGCAGATATTTAACCAACTGAGCCACCCAGGTGGCCCACATTTGTTAGTCTTTTATATGCTGTTGGAATCTAGGAATTATGTGTATTCCCTAGTTTACTAAAAGTTGAGTTTTCTGTTCTTTTTATTTGATTTTGAATAATTTCCAGGAGGAGAAGAAAAAAGCTGACCTCTGCAGTCAATAGAACTTCACTGTAGTAGCTTATTGCAATCAGCCTTAAAGATTATTTTCATCAAAATAGATACACAAATTCTCCTTAATTAAAATATTTATCAGAAAATAAGTTCTATTATGAACTTGAAACTAAACAATGAACTGTAAAATACAATATTTTCTTTTGCTACAGAGCATACACAGAGGGGAAGACGTCTAATACAAGGTCTAGAGAAGAGGACCAGGGTAATCTTTGTGATTTCAATTTGCATATCAGATAAAGAATGATTAGGACTATTTTCACTTTAAATCTAGGAATTGGCATCATGGAAAGTGACTAGGAATATTGTACTCCAGGACTACAACTCACTGATACTAGATTTATATTTACCTAAAAGGTAACAGTAACCTCAAGGCTCACAAAATAAGCTGCCATCTCTAAAATCTCTAAAATCCAAATTCCCATCTCTAAAATCTGTTTTTTGTTTCATTCTCTCTTGACATGACCAATGATGAAACAGATTTCTTGTCCTTCTCAGATACTTTCAACCCCATGGTATCTGAGTCTGTGAGGGGTGAGAGGGGGCAGGGCTGTCTTCTTTCACTCCCTCATTTCCTCTCTTCATAGGTAGGTAGGTAGATAGAGGATAGATGGATGGATAGATAGATAGAAAGACAGATAGATGATAGATCAATAGTTGGATAATAGAAGATAGGTGGATGATAGATGGATGGATAGATGGTAGATACATGATAGATAGATGTATAATAGATGTACAGATAGATAGCCTGATAGATGATAGATAGATAGATAGTGGATAGATGATAGGTAATAGATAGATAGGTAATAGGTGATAGATAGATAGATAGATAGATAGATGATAGATTGATAAATGATAGGTAGATGATAGATGGATAGATACATGATAGATAGATAGATAGATAGATAGATAGATAGATAGATGATAGGTAGATAGATAAATGATAGGTAGATGATACATGTTTTTCATCATGAAAAACATCTATTTGGTGAACTATCTCTGATGTTACAAGGGATGTTGGCCTTTTTCTTCCATTGTTACCATCTTACTGCTTTTTTCTCAATAAAAAGAAGGGAGGAATTGTGAAGCCCAGGTGAAACAGTTTAGGCTTTTAACAGACAAAGAAAGAAAGCAACATCTGCCTTGCAGACCTTTTAAGGCCAAGTCTACTTTTTGATGCAGGAATCTGTGACTTTGTTAATTACCTTTCCAGGTTCTTTTTTTCCTTCTTTTCTCCTTTCTTCCTCCCTTCCTTCCTTCCTTTCTTTCTTTCTTTCTTTCTTTTTCTCTATCTCCCTTCCTTCTCTCCTTGCTTCTTTCCTTTCCTTTATTTTTTTGCTAAAATTAGTTTCATTAAACCTGTTCTTCATAAAACAATAATTCCATAACTAAATATACATATTTTTATTTTATTTTTTAAATATTTAAATATTTATTATTTATTGGACACAGAGAGAAAGAGAGATCACAAGTAGGCAGAAAGGCAGGTGTGGGAGGGAAGCAGGCCCCCTGCTGAGCAGAGAGACCAAGCTGAAGGAAGAGGCTTAACCCACTGAGCCATGCAGGTGTCCCACATATTTTTTTAAATAAGACAACATGAAGACATCTGTTGAAAAGGGGGGTGATAAAAGCAACAAAAATATTTGAATTAATACAATCACAGCAGAGATTCAAATGCAAGGTTAGAAAAACTCTATCATTTGCTGTATTAACCTATGTGAAATAACTTATTTGTGATGGTTCATTAGGCTTGGAGGAATCCTCAATGGACTGTATTATGCAGAATAAAATTAGAATAAAATACCCCAACCTCCAACATTTTCAACCCAGCTATGAAAATCATAAAGCTATGCTTGCAAACTTGCTTACACATCAAATATTTTAATCAGATCCTTGAGACCACTCCCGGTTGATTCACCCAGATTCCCAGACCTGGGACTAACATGATTCCCTTTCAGCGAACTGGGGACCGTCTCCGAGGTGTGGAGCCATTATTGGTTAAGGACAGGTTTTTGTTTGTTTGTTTGTTCGTTTTTTAATTTTAAAAGCAAACACACAGGAGCTGGTGTAGCTGATGAGCACAGCAGGAGTCTGCAGGGTAGGGACCTCGGGTGATTAGCAGCTCTCTGGTGCCTGGAGGTGAGCCCTAAGGGGGCCCCTAAGCCAGCCTCCTCATCCATAACATGCAGTGTAAGGGTTCAGAGGGGTTTAAATGAGATACCACGCTCCAGCCATCAACGGAAAAACTCCATACTGTGATGCCTGCTCACCCAGGCATCACTCACCATCCTGCTCCCACAATTTCCTTTCTCCCATTGTCGAACTCAGGGACCCAGCATGCACCCTGAGCACCCGTGTATGCAAGCTCTGTGAGATGTGCCTCGGCCCCCCATGTTCTCATCCAAACGCTCAGAGCTGCTAAACCGTCCCCATTTGCTTAGAAGTTTGCACACTTTGTTTTCTGGCTTCAGCGTGAGCTACCTACAAATTTAGAAAAGGTGATGGAATACAAGAATAAATTGGACAATTGGGCCCTCATTCAAACTGAGCTGCCATCCTTTGTCTCTGTTTACATAAACAAACTCATTTCATTTGCATGTCCTTCTTCAGGGGCTGGGAGCCTGACAGGGGCATTCTGATTGTTTTATCCAGACACATTAACTAAGAGTCTGGTGTTAAAGCTTTTTTTTTTTTTTTCCCTTATGATTTTGGTGTCCCAATCTTTTGTTTATTAAACAATATTTGAAAATGTATTTCATATACATCATAAAAAGATAAGTTCACCCTCAGGGGTCACAAGGATAGTGACTCCACTCACCCCACAGTCTAAAATCTGAGGATGAGTGGACCCTCGTAGTTCAAGCCCATGTGGGTACGTAGGGCGGGCTGCACACTTGGGCAGAAGCAACGGTGCCCAGTCCCTCTTCATGTCTTATCTTGCCCTCGAAGCCCAGCAAACAAGGTGGGGTCCACCTTACGTTTGTGTGTCTAGAGCTGCACCAGCGGGAGCACATGGTCCCTGTGACTCCATAAGCAGGGACAAGGAAAGGACTTATCTAGGATGATTGGACCCACTCTCTTTGAAATGATCACAATATACATTTAAGTTAAGGCGATGGCTTCTAAGCTGCCTGTTTTTTAAGCACCAGGCATTTTTTTCTTCCTAAAAAAAAAAAACCTGATTCAAAATCTCAGTATATAGGATAGAACAAAGTACAAAGCCGAGCTTCTCTGGTGAAAGGAGGAATCAGGGACCCGATTGCTTGTCAGGAAAAGCCGGAGTCCCTCAGGACACCGTCTGAGACGAGGGGAACTGGGTCACACAGCCTTTCCTCCCGAATGGATTCTGAGGGAGAAATCCGATTTCTCTGTGTCGGAAACCACTGATGATCTTGAGTGACGTGGGGCTTCGGTTATGCCGAGCCTGCATTCTTTCTGCATTTCCGTTCCTCTGATTGTCTTCTGTGTGCGCAGCCCTGTCACTCTCACCCGCTCCGTGTCCTCCAGCTCTGTATCCTGACAAATTCGAATTCAATCTGGTCCCACCTAACTGATAATATTGTGAGGGAGGCTTGCTTTCTGCCTATAAACAACCGAAGTATGGACCACGATGGCTTCCCGCCCAAGACAGCTCTCTGCTCCTTTTTCTCCAGGACCTGGGCCACCGTTCATTACATTGACACCAGCTGGTGAGCACGGCAGTCCAGACATTTCTCCGCCCCTGCCTCTGGAATGGGGTGGTTTATTCTCTCCATGACTGTGTGTGTTTCTGGCTGGACAGGCCCCCTGACATTGAACATAAGCACAGGCTGCTACCCCGGGACATTTCTTTTGGGTTAATTTACCCAACGCTTTGTAACTTCGTGACACAGTTAAGCAGAGGTGAAGACTTTCCGGGGAAATCAGCATCCCTCTGAGGGTCCTGTTGGCTCTCACCCCTGGCCAGGTCTTAGCATCACTTTGGGGAGAATTTTGAAAATGCTACATCATCGACACCTGGACAAATTCAATCAGAGTGCCCAAAGGCTCTGCTCAGAGGTAAATGTTTCAGACTCTGCTCAGGACATTACCATGGGAGGCCCAGTGCCAGAGCTGCTATGTGCAGCTGGGCAAGTTCTGGCACCTTCTACCAAGATAAGCCCGTTTCCAGGAAGGCCCTCTCCTTTCTCCAGGTTGCGCTGCTTGTCTCTCTAGCCACACTGTGCTAAATTCGTATTGCCGTGCCCTCTGTCTACCATCCTTAGCTGGTTCTCCTGGGACAGGTTGCTGGGCACCTGGCCTGTGCCTGGCTTTGCTTCAAGTCACTTCCCTGCCTTTAAGAATGGAAGGTGCTTGATGGGGCCTATGACTATCCCTTCTGGGGACTCTGAAGAAAGCCCATTTTTCCCTCCAAACCTCGCCATCTTCAACCACCCAGCTGGCCAGTCATTCTGACATTTGAGTTCCCACCTGGTTCCAGAGCCCATTTCTTGGTTGGTGCAAGGAGGGAGGGACAATGGCTAGTTCTAAAGCCACCAGACTGTGGGTTCCTGGTGCACAGAGCATCACAATGAGGACTCGACCCACCACTTGGTTCTGGGTAGGGGCTGCATAGATGCTCCCCCCCAGGTGCAGCCCTGTGCACCCCACAGGCCCAGGCAGACGCTGTGCCCAACACCCAGTGGAGGACGAAGGCTTCCTCCATGTCTGCCTGGACTAGAGCCTGACTCCGCAACAGTGAAGAGAGGAGGGAACAAAGAGCCCCCTGGCAGGCCAAGACATCCCTTTGCTGCCCTGGGATCACCCGGAGGCTTTCTCAGGCCCGCAGAGAGCATGGTCAGCATGGACAGAGGTTTGGGTCTGCCCCAACTCTTGGGATAGCCCTGATGAGGTGTGGGATCCAAGAATCAATAGGTTTCTATTCTGATTATGATTTACATATTTATTTTTTTATTTTATAATTTATTTTATTTTTAATTTATTACTTTTTAATTTATTATTTTATAATTTATTTTATTTATATTACGCATTTAATTATTTTATTTAATTATATATTTTTTGATAGTTCTGATTCCTGGTGACTTTTTAGAGTTTTTCTTAGCTGCATTTTCTAAACTTCAGTCCGAAAACATACTGCTTCTGGAACAAGAGCCATAATGAAGATTGATTACTAAAATAGCATGATTGTTTCAGAGTTAGGTTTTGAGGTTTGCTTCAG
This sequence comes from Taxidea taxus jeffersonii, assembly GCA_003697995.1. Classification (NCBI taxonomy): domain Eukaryota; kingdom Metazoa; phylum Chordata; class Mammalia; order Carnivora; family Mustelidae; genus Taxidea; species Taxidea taxus. Next base: position 58,098 of record ML110622.1, on the reverse strand, counting down.
TTTATTTTTCAAGACCCAGGCCCAGATTCTGGTGTGAGCTTAACATCCCACAAACAGGCCGCATCAACACCGAGGTATGAAAATGTCCAATATTCTGAGAACTGTGTTTCAGGAAGGTACGAGGCCTTTTGTTAAGTCATGTAAAAAATAGGCATGTTGTCCTTATTTCACAAATGAAAATGAAAACTCTCAAATATTTGTATTCACTGGTCCCTCCCACCTTCATTCTGAATGTTCCGTCCTTGATTTGTAATTATGTTTTGGGCTCGATAATCGATCTCTCTAAAATTAGGAATTAATCTTCAGAGTCTTCTATGTTGAACCCCACAAATACTTTAATAATATTTCCCAAAATACATGGTTAGTGCATCTTTCTCTCCTACTGTGTACTTTTATTTATTTATTTATTTATTTTTTTACTTTATTTAAGCTTTATTTAAACATATGATGTAACCCCACCACCCTCACCCAACCCCTCTTCCCCCCACCCCCCTCAGTTTGTTTTATGACATTAAGAGTCTCTTTTGGTTTTTCTCCCTCCCGATCCCATCTTCTTTCATTTTTACTTTTCCTACCACCTTAACTCCCACCCCCGTTGCATCTCCACTTCCTCATATCAGGGAGATCATGTGGTAGTTGTCTTTCTCCAGTTGACTTATTTCGCTAAGCATAATACACTCTAGTTCCATCCATGTCGTCGCAAATGGTAAGATTTCATTTCTTTTGATGGCTGCATAGTATTCCATCGTATATATATATACCACATCAAGAAATGGGCAGAGGACATGAACAGACATTTCTGCAAAGAAGACATCCAGATGGCCAACAGACACATGAAAAAGTGCTCCACATCACTGGGCATCAGGGAAATACAAATCAAAACCACAATGAGATACCACCTCACACCAGTCAGAATGGCTAAAATGAACAAGTCAGGAAATGACAGATGCTGGCGAGGATGTGGAGAAAGGGGAACCCTCCTACACTGTTGGTGGGAATGCAAGCTGGTGCAACCACTCCAGAAAACAGCATGGAGGTTCCTCAAAAAACTGAAAATAGAGCTACCTTATGACCCAGCAATTGCACTACTGGGTATTTACCCTAAAGATACAAACGTAGTGATCCAAAGGGGCACGTGTACCCGAATGTTTATAGCAGCAATGTCCACAATAGCCAAGTTATGGAAAGAACCTAGATGTCCATCAACTTTTATTTATTTTTTAATTTAAATTCAATGAACCAACACACAGTAGTACGTCATTCGCTTTTGATATAATGTTCAATGATGCATTCATAGCATACTTCTAAATTTCTATTTGTTAAACTAAAGAGCACACCTTTTGGAATCTTGAGAACTAGATTCACGTCCCCGGTTTTCCTGATAGAAGAGGGGTGGTCAGCGGCTTTAGACCCGGAAACTTGGGGGCTCCTCAGGTCTGCTGTTTGCCCTCCAAGAAGCTCATTTCCCTCATCTGGAGAATGGTGGTTACCTTGCTTTCTTCATGAGATTATTGTGAGGACAAAATGAGGTCATGCCTATAAATCCTTTCACACTGTGACTGGCACATCATAAATGCTAAATTACTCTTGGTTGTTTTTCTTGCCTCTTAATCATACATACAGATATTTCAAGTTTATGTAGCTAAACCCCCATGCTGTGCAGAGAGCCTTGTGTTCTCCCGACCCCTTGCCTCATGCATGACTCATCAGTGGAGCCGGGGTTGAAGTTGACGACGGGCAAAAATATCTCAACTCTCTTTAACGGGTCAGTCCAAAGCAAGGATTGTATGTCAGAAACAGGAGTACAATGGAAATCTGTAATAAAGGGTTTTTTTCTCCCAGAAAAAAAAAAATGTGTATAAGTTTTAGACCCTGAGTTGAAGGTTTTGATGGGTAGCAGTCACCAGAGTGAATGTAGATTTCTTCATAAGAATCCCTTTTTTGGGGTGCCTGGGTGGCTCAGTGGGGTAAGCCTCTGCCTTCGGCTCAGGTCATGAACTCAGGGTCCTCAGATCGAGGCCCACATGGGGCTCTCTGCTCAGCAGGGAGCCTGCTTCCCTTCCTCTCTCTCTGCCTGCCTCTCTGCCTACTTGTGATCTCTGACAAATAAATAAATAAAATCCTTAAAAAAAAAAAAAAGAGTCCCTTTGTTTCCTTGCTCAGCACCGTTTTATAGAACACCTGCTACCAGAATTCTAGGATGTGGATGACAAGTTAATCATCTATTTCCAGAATTAAACCCACATTCCGAATACTCTGTCCCACTGTTGTCAGTGACATGGAGCCCACCCCAGGGTTTCACTGTGTTCCATGAAAGAAAAATGTAAAATTCTGGATCTTCCCCCATAAAGTATTCACCAAGCTTGAGTTGCATTAGATCAACAGCTTGTCCGTTGTGTTCTTCCTTAGGAGGCTGGTTTTAGTTTGTAACTCAAAAGGCAAGACAAGATCCATGCAGACGAATGTGAATCACCTGTTTGCACATATGGGCAAATCCCTGATGTCTCTCCGAATCAGACTTCTGAACAGATGAAGTCCAGGCTTTGTTTCTGGTTACAAACTTCCCCACGTTGGCAGTACAGAGACTGTCCTTACAGAATATTTAGTGTCTACACCCACCCACCACAGAGGCATCTTCCACATCCACCCTTATAGCTGGACATTTGGGCTTCCTGTGAATGATGATCATGCAAAAATAATGTAGGAAAAAAAAAAAAAACAAAAACATGGAATCAGCCAGATCTCAGCATTCTTGTCTTCGTTACTTCATCAATGCTCTAATTTACATTAAAAAATTAACTCACCTGAGCTTTAGTTTCTCACAGGTGATAACAAGACCAGACCCACAGAACGTTCTTACTCCCTCTGTTTCTCTGTCCTGCGTACATCCTGTCTGTTTCCCTGTAACTCCTACTCCTGATCTTTTTCTGTCCTCACCATTGCTTATCTTCATATAACCTCTCCTTCTTCTCCTCCCTGCATGACCCAGCAGTCCTGCATCATTGCAATCTGTTCATTTCGAGGAGACAAAAAAGCCATTCAACCATCCTACATCACACAGGACTTTAATCCACTCAGTAAATGAAAAGTATGAAGGTATGTAGGCTTCGTGCCCAGTCTTCTCAACATCCTGGGTGCCACAGATGTGTCTCTGGGATTGTGTGGGCTCTGGCCCCATCCACATACTGCCTTTGCCTCCAGAAAGATGGCTGTCAGTATGCAGGGTCTCCCAGGATCACAGCTGGGGAAACCATGAGTCTCTTCTCATAGCTATTCTATAAGTGGCTTCAGCTTCACAGTGTTGGGACCACCTCAAGCCATGAGTTCACTCTCCCACCAACCACTACAGTTGGGGTACCAGATGGCCCTGACGGGCCTAGATTAACTACCCGACAAGAACTTATGATTGTCACACACCCAGGGAGAGGGCTGGCATGATTTTGGCATGGCGAATAAAACATCTACATCCCCTCATCATCAACATCGTTTTCTACAGAGTTCCCTGTTCCTCTCACTTTCGTTCCTATGCTGTGCCGTTCCAATCCAAGCCCATCCTGGTGGCCAGAAAGTTCCGTGGGAGCAACCTGCCCCCAGAGAACAGTGTGCTAGATGTGTTTCCAAGAGAAGGCCACCTGCTTGGCTGCTCAGAAATACATAAAGAATTTGCCAGAACTGTAAAAACTTCTTATAAACCACACATGACTCTGAAAGGTTTCTTTCTTTCTTTTTTTTTTTAAAGATTTTATTTATTTATTCATGAGACACAGAGACAGAGGAAGAGGGAGAAGCAGGCTCCCTGCCAAGCAGGGAGTCTGATGGGGGGCTTTATCTCAGGACCCTGGGATCATGACCTGAGCCAAAGGCAGACACTTCACCGACTGAATCACCCAAGCGCCTCATCCAAAGTAAAACTCATCTACAATACACTTCCACCCTGGTGAAGAGAGACTGCTCTATGGAGGAATTAGGGGGAATGTCCAAAAGCAGAAGACTCATTGATCCAACTTTGGCTTCTTACTCACTCAGTCACTGCAATGACTACAGAGATGTCCAGAATGCACAAGGTCATAGAGTTTACTAATTATTTATATTAAATTGATAGGTTTTGATAGAAAAGTTTGTTTGCAGTATGATTATACTTACATGAAATAAACAAAAACCATGCATGCAAGGGTGGTGAAGACGAAAGAAAGTGTGAAAATACTAGTCCCGTCCACCTTCGGGATGATGGACTCATTCGTAAGAGTAGAAAAGGGAATACACTTCAGTGTTTAAGTTACAGCATGCGTTATCAACAGATTCCATAGAGAGTCTGTCACATTTTAATGAAGATACACAGCCTCTCCAAACGCTTCACATGAGTAATGTCTGCTCTGTGTAGTGTTTTGAAATGCCGATACCTGGGGTGCCAGGCTGGCTCATTCAGCGGAGCGTCCAAATCTTGATTTCTGCTCAGGTCAGGATCTCAGCCCTGGGCTGGGCTCTGCGCTGAGCACAGAGTCAGCTTGGGAGTCTTCCTTCCCCAATGCCCCTCACCACCACGTCTCTCTCTCCTTCTTTCTCTCTCTCTTAAATAAATAAATAAATCTTTAAGAATGCCAATACCTAATACCTAATAGACCTAAGAGGGCACCTATGATACTGGTCTTAGGCATAACTAGTTAATACTGTGTTCTTTGCCATCTCTCCCACTTCTAGAATGTTCTGCTCAGTGCTATTAAGCCCCCATCATATACGCCATCCTGCAGAAAAATTAACAATCGAGCTACATGTACATATACCTTAATAAATGTCAAAACTTCACAAAGAAATACAAATATTACAGAGGTCTTTACCTTTACGAAATCTCATTGTCACCCACCAATAGAATACCACCTAACGAAACACCTATCCCAGGACACCCTATAATTCTACTTTTACCTCTTGAAAAACCAGAGCCACGAGCATCTCCCTGGCTGAGTTCCCAGATGCCTGCTGCTTGAGTTTTATTACAAAGCTTGCCCATTTTAATCTGATCCTTTCTTCATGATACATGAGGCTCTCCTTGCAGGGTAAGTTCATTTGAGTGCAGTTCTCTCATTTTAAATTAATCGGCTGCTTTCAACATTATCCAGATTGAAGTGTTGATTGTGTACTATTTATCTTCTTAATAAAAAAAATTAATCTGCAAAAGATACATCAAAGAATATGTCTGTTCTCCACTGTGAAAGATGAAGTGGTCTGATGTTCTCCCTGAGAGTAACATTTGCTTCCTCGTATTTATTGTGGGGTAGCCATTATTTTATTTAAATGTGATTGCTTTCTGGACTTTATGTTTTTAACAGTATTCCCAGAACACCCATCAGATTCACTCCAGATCTCATTGAGACAGGAGCAGCATGCTGGCAGGAATGCTGAAAAGCGCCTCCTAATTTCCACTTTTAAGCCAACACCCCCCAGCATCCAGTTTTAGGACCAAAGATGTAACACCCACACCAAAAACAAATATCGCAAAGAGATGCTCTGGTCTACAGAACACTCCTCCCTCCCACCTGCTCAGTGCAGTCCCTTCCTGACAGTCCCTCCTCGGCTGTTCCCCCAACCACCTTCCTCCTTCCCATTCTTCCATGTCCTGTGGGAAGATGGGCTCATTCATAAATGCCAGAGAAAACCAGGGAACACATCTACATAAGCCTAAAATATTCGATCCCACTCTAATTAGTGCAGGATTCTACTTACCAAGAGGTCAATCCTGTGTCCTTGAAGAACAGATGTGTATGATTACTTCAAGGTTAAGAGAAGATGCAGAACGACATGGGTCTTTCTAAAAAACTATGCTCAAAGGAATAAATAAATGAGATGAGGGGGTCATGGTAAAAACGTTAGCAGAGCCCTAAGATTAAGCCTAGCTCTCCATATCTTTTCTTCACTCAACCCTTCAGCCTCAACCAGTGTGTGCAAGGAACCAGCCACACGTTGGCACGGAGCAGGGAACCCTGACTCACAGCCCTGTCCTCATGGCGGGATGCACTCCATGAGTCCAATTACAACACAAACTCTCACAGAGCCTCGTCAGATGCCATGCACTGCTCTAGAAGTTTTCCACATATTCATTCTTTTGACTCACAAAAATACTGTATGGAAATATTTTTCATTTATTTATCACTGTCCCAATTTTTACAGAAGAAGGAACCAGGAACAGAAGGTTTAAATAACTGGCCCCCAAACATATAGCCAGCCAACTGCAGAACAGGCATCTGGGTGCAGGGGGGAGTGGTCCTTGCAGCTGGATCCATGGTCCCTGCCACGCTCAACACTCATCCTCACAACAAGGAAGATTACAGAATCTGGAGGTCCTCAAGTCAAGCTAGAGATCAACTTATTGAAAACTCCAGTGCTTCGGAATAAGGAGACCAAAGCCCAGAGAGGGCTGCTGAGAGAGCACATCCCCCCATGCCATATGAACCTCCTTCATTCAAGACTAGCTGAAGCCATGGACGTGTTCCATGTTACCGTATCACCTCACCCTGCTTTCCCTGGCCTTCCCTGCCCCGAGCAGAGTGACTGCCTTTGGATAGTGCTGTCTGTACTTTAACTTCAGCTTCTCCCAGTTGGTTCATCGTACTTCCTTTTGACATCTCCTACTATACCATGTGTATGTACTTCCAAGTCTCACGTCCTCACAACAGGCACCGCATACCGACAAGGCTCGTCACACAGTGTCCAGATCTCCCGTGTGTGGTGTGATGGTTTCCCCTAGATGTGCCAATGACCAATAAGTAATAAGCTGACCTCTTAGAGCATCTAGGAAGATCAGAACTAATCTGAAATTATTCATTACACTCTGAGCATAATGGGGAGTCTCCAAAATGACAGAGTAGAGGAAGAAGGAAGGGAAGGGTAGCATGAGACATGAGTACTACCTGAACAGAGAGGAAGCCACGGTCATCCTTGCTCCACCAAATATGAGCTCTTCTCTGGGCCTGCTGCCCTCATTGTAAAATGATGACTAAGAGGAGATGGTCTCTAGAACTTGGGCTCACTTTCAGCAAGTGCTCTAAAACATTAACTCTGGTTATTGATGAGTGGGATTCAATCCAATGTTGGTTACTTGCATGACTCTACTTTGCAAGAATGTTTATCACTTTTGATTTGTGCACTTTGCCATGTGCACAACATACTCACCAAGCTACATGAGATCTGAGATCACACAGACCTGAAAGTCTGTCTCCAGACAGTCACTCCTACCTTTGAAGCTGCGCAAGTCTCCTCATCTCTCCCAGCCTCTACTTATAAATAAAAGCAATCACACCTCCCAGAGCTTTCCTGGGAGAATAAGAGTTCCAGACATATCAAGGCATCTGGAACACAATGGCTTCCCTTGATAATTCTCATAAGGGAAAAGACTGTGTCTTTTTCACCACCGTTTCTCCCAAATGCCCCTCACGGAGAATCTTATCAAATGTCTCCTTTAAATGACCTATTATGTGATTAACTTCCCTACATTTCTCAAAGAGACAGCACATGTCCTATCAACATGACAGGAGAGTTTCCTTTCAGACAGTACCGCACTTGAGAGCTTGGGTGTTTCTTTACACAACCCAAGTGTCAGGCAAGATTCGCTGGATAATAGTTTCTTCTCCCACCGAGGTTGAGCACAAAATCCTGCTGAGTTTATTAATACAGTCCTTCAAGACCTGGCTTGGACTGGGCTGTCCCTGGCCAAGAGACGTGGTGCGAGGCGATGAGTATTTATGTATGTAATTACCTGATTTGCATAGCTAATTGCCCTCTGTCACTCGTGCAGCATGGCCAGTGCCAGCAGCCTAGACGCGGGGCTGAGAGCCAACAACGGGCCAGTGCAAACTCTCTCTGCAATTCATTTGCTGAATGGCTTAGACAAATCGCTTAGAGCCTCCACATCTCCATTTCCCACTCTCCATAACAGTGGCGATGGTTACGCTTGTTTACCAATTAGCTGACTTAGTTAATAAATTTAAATTGCTTTGTAGATAGGTGATATCGAGTGTGAGTAAGTATTAATTATTGTGATTTGTGAACACTTCCTAAGTAGTGAGTCTTCTATGCAAATGAGGCAGTAACTAGCCTAATTTGGTAAAAAGAGAAATAAATGCTAAGTAGAAGTTGTGTCAGCAAGTGCAAATGTTTACATGAAAGCAGAAAGGAAGAATTAGAAGACTCTTTGGTGGGGAATTGTCCTTGGACTGCTAAATTAATCTGTTATTTGAGGCATCTGAAATAGACCAAGTGACCCAGCAAGTTGCTAGAGTCCCTCCCTGGGACAGCCTCGCCGCCCTGGGGAGGGCCAGCGACTTTCAGCAGGTGGCCCAGCAGCTACTCAGGCTGTCCTTGGTGGTGGTTGATTATTAGATTCAATAGCCCTGAACTGAATGTGTATTAGGAGCCACACACTGTTGGGTCATGGGCGGGAGGAGTGTGCCCATCAGACAGACTTGTGCTAATGAGTTCCATTCGGCCTTTGGGGAATTCATAATTTAAGAGAGTAGAATCTGCACATACAAGGGATTTAAAAGCTGTAATGGATGCATGGTAAGAGAAATCAGGAGAGGCTTCATTTTATCAGAGCAGGTGATGTTTAGATGGGATTCTGGATAACTAGGTAGGAATTAACCAGGAAGACAATGGGTAAAGGGGTGCTGAGGGCAGAATACATAGCTATACCTTTTGAGAAAACAGATCAGCAGGCCTTTCTAGCCACTGTTTGGGGTGTGGACAGAACAGGACCAGCGACAGGGAGCCCAGGTGGGAGATGATATACAGATGACAGGAGAGGTCAAGGAGAGTGGCCAAGGAGTGGCCAAGGAGAGTATGGGAGATCATCTCGTTAGTACATTATCACCTAGAAAACAGAATCCTGTACCAAAGATAGAATTTCAAGTCTACAAAAGGACCTCTTCCCTCAGACAATGGAAGTTCCCTTTTCAGGGAACCCCAAGGAATCAAAACCATGACAACATAAGAAGAGTATAAAAAGGTCAGGTCTGTGCCGTTAAGTGTAAGGGACCCAAATGCCTTAAGCGCCTTTATATAATGAATATTTATTTGTGCAGCTAAGAGAATAACCATTTCTCTCATTTCCTCATCCACCACCAAACATAGGATTATATGATGGGTATTTGTCAATGTGGGTTTCCTGGGAACTAAACCCCTTCTATTTTGTCCACATTCATAGACAATGACCCAAGTAAGAAAGGATAAAAGCAGCTGCTTACTTATATCCACTATGTTTTTGTCATGTGGTTTTTTAATTTCTTTTTTAAGATTCATTTATTTATCTATTCATTTGAGAGAGAGAGAGAGAGAGAGAGAGAGTGCGAGGGGAGGGGCAGAGGGAGAGCAAGAATCTCAAGACAATCCCAAGGTGAGCACTGAGCCTGATACAGGGTTTGACGTCACAACCCTGAACTCATGACCTGAGCCATGAAGGTTTGGATGCTAACCCTACTGAGCTACCCAGGCGACACTGTATTGTGCTTTTATATAGCCCCTTACATGCACAATTTCATCCAAGCTTATTATCCAGATGAGGATGGTGTTACTATCCTTGTTTCCAGAATCAGAAACCAAGCCCAGAAAAACGTAAGTGATCTGCAAACAACACAGAAACGATACATGTTTGCCTGACTTCCAAACCACACCCACAAGAGGGACAGCAGGGCAGAGCAATGTTAGGAAAATGGGTACTTATTTTTAGGTTTTACTGTATTATTAGTAAATGACCCCTAATATTATGCAGAGAGAGAAGTTGTGTTACTTTAACCTCTCCAGTGATAGGAAGAAGAAGGAAGGAAGGAAGGAAGGAAGGAAGGAAGGAAGGAAGGAAGGAAGGAAGGAAGGA